>CM062296.1:472286122-472474366 GCA_031216915.1 Pictodentalium vernedei
TGTTACTGCAATGTAGTTCAGTAACCCATGCGTACAATATCAATTGCCTGGAAAGACACATAGAAACAGAACTCACCTTAACACCTCACCTTAACACAAACTTTTAGAACTTAAAATTGAGTAAGTCAGAGAAAAACGTAAACATTGTGACTGAAAAAAAGAAAAGAAATCAGTTAAATTTCTGCATACAGTAGGGTTAATACCTACAGTTGTTATTGAAATGAGAAAATAAACAGTAATGAGAGGTGAAGGCACCACAATCTGCACAAAAGCTGACTTTAACGCAAATTCTTACAACACCTAAACGCAAATTCTTACAACAACTTTTGGCAGAAAATTTTAGGTGAAATTTGGAAAAAAGTCATAGTATCAGGGTTAAATACTGTTCTGATAGTCCCCTACAACCTACATATGCAATATCAAAGGCCTGAGCCCACTGATCTTTGAGAACTCACCTTAACACCTCACCTTAACACAAACTTTTAGAACTTAAAATTTACTAAGTCCGAGAAAAACATGAAAATTTTGAATGAAAAAAAAGAAAATTTCCATTAAATTTCTGCATACAGTCGGGTTAATACCTACAGTTGTTATTGAAATATGAAAATCAACAGTAATGAGAAGTTAAAGCACCACAATCTGCACAAAAGCTGACTTTAACGCAAATTCTTACAACACCTAAACGCTAATTCTTACAAGTTTTGGCACAAAATCAGCCTCAAATTCCTCAAATATGCATGTAATGAGGGTTAAATATTACTGCAATGGAGTTCAGTAACACAAGTGTAGAATATTAATTGCCTGGAAAGACACATAGAAACACAACTCACTTAAACACAAAGTTTACAAAGTTTTACAACTTAAAATTAAGTTCGAGAAAAACATGAAAATTTTGACTGAAAAAAAAGAAAATTTCCGTTAAATTTCTGCATACAGTAGGGTTAATACCTACAGTTGTTATTGAAATATGAAAATCAACAGTAATGAGAAGTTAAAGCAGCACAATCTGCACAAAAGCTGACTTTAACACAAATTCTTACAACACCTAAATGCAAATTCTTACAACAACTTTTGGCAGAAAATTTTAGGTGAAATTTGGAAAAAAGTCGTAGTATCAGGATTAAATACTGTTCTGATAGTCCCCTACAAGCTACATATGCAATATCAAAGGCCTGAGCCCACTGATGTTTGAGAAATTAACCTTAACATTAAATCTTACAATATTGGACACGCCGGACGCCGACGCTGACGCCCGAGGTTATCACAATAGCTCACCACATCTTACAGATGTAGGTGAGCTAAAAATACTTGGACAAAGTTGGAACACAATTCCATTCATTGTATTATGACCAAAACGCTATATATTAGATTTGGAAAAATATCTTGAATCGTTCTCTTTGAAAAGTGATGACAAGATATGGTAGTGTGATGCCAAGAAGATATAGTCCAACTAGGGCAATAACTCTTGGAGAAATACTTGGACACAGCTTGTTGTCCACAATGCCATTCATTATATCATCACCCAACAGCTATAGATCAAATTTTAGAACTTTTTTTTTAACAGTTTTCTTTAAAATGTGATAACAAGAAATATGGATGGAAGGACAGTCAGAGGGATGGATGGCAAGACAGATGGAACCCATTCCTATAACCTCCTCCCACTACGTGGTGGGTGGTGAAAACCTAGGAATACTAGAGCAGATATAACAAAAACTAGAACCCAAAACATGCTTATTAGAACCACTGGTGAAATTATGGTTTACTGAACAGTGAAACTATGCCAGACTAACAAACCAGTGGTGTAATTTTACTCAACCCATGCAATCACCAAACCATACTATATGCCCAACTTTAAACATACAAGATGTGCATATCGAAGATAGAGGCATCAAGTTGTGGCTACTTTCTTCATGCACTCTCAACTGAAAATCAGATATATCAGCTCAAAATTCATAAAAATTGATGAATTAAAGCCCCAAACTCTGTAACAAAAAACTGAGCCGGGCCAGTTTTCAAACTTGCTTGAGATAACATTGCAAAGACCTGTATCGCAAATATTTGTCAAATCGGAGAGTGTTTGTTCAAATTATTGCGCTAAAGGGCTCAAAATTTGTAAAAAATAATGAATTAAGGCCTATAAATCTGTAACAAGAGGTGGCACTGCATAGATAACTCTGCTAAGGGTCACTGCTTTTACAGGGAAGCTAATTACAAGACAAGAATCCAAAAGTTACTGCTTTTAACCTTAACTTCCTGATATGACACTGGGTCAAGGTCATGACAGAAGGTTCGGTTATGGATAACAATTGTGCGAAGTATGAACAAGATCGGTCACACAGATTCAATTATACAGACCAGACAAGGGCTGTATAACAATATCAAAGTCTTGTTGTCTATGACCTCGACTTTGATGTATGACCTTGGATCAAAGTCGTGACACACTTTTGTGTCAGGCGATAAAATTGGACCAACTATGAATAAGATATGTCAATCATACAAATTTATATGAACCCGACAAAGGCTATATAACGATATAAAAGTTTTGCTGCCTGTGAACTTGACCTTGATATAACCTTGGATCAAAGTCAGTCATGACACATCTTAGAGTCATGAGTAATAACTATACCAACTATGAAAAAGATCTGTCAATCACACTAAGTTATATGGATCAAAAAATATCCAATATTTGCTGTCTGTGACCTTCACCTTGACCTTGATGATATGACCTTGAATCAATGTCGTGACACACCTTTGAAAAAATGTGCAATAATTGTAACAAGTATAAATAAGATCTGCCAATTAGATCAAATTATATGACTGGACAAACAAAATGTTGATGATTGGTAGATGGATGAAAGATGGATGGACAGACAGACGGACGAACAGACGACAGACAACTTAGCATTAGAACAGTTCCACTGACATTCTGTCGGGCGGAGCTTATGTTCAGTGGTTAAGAAATTATGGCCAGGACAAACAAATGTCAAAGTTTTTCTAAGTAACACCTTATCATAGGGCCTGTGACCTTGTCCTTGAGGGGCTCATACCGTATTATAATTCATGAGACACAGTCTCCTAATATTACATATTGTTCTTAAGTTTCATTAAAAAGTTAAAAAATTTATAGTAATTTATATATTTTTTATACTTACCAATGACCCAGATTTAGCTGGTGCTAACTCAAATATTTAGGGCCAAACACAAATTCCCCCCCCCACCCCAATTCCCCAAATTTGCATCAAAAAACAAAAATTACATGTCCTATATGGTCCTCCATACTTTTACTCTACTGCGTATGCGCAGTGTCAAGGAGGTCTCGCAACTGGCGCAATTATCATTCATACAACCAGTGCCTGGTAAGCATTATGTACTCAGCGGGGAGGTATGAGTTCCCAACTCATGGGAGAGCCATCCCCGTCCGTCTGGGTCGTTGGTAAGTATAAAAAAAATAAATAAACTATAAATTTTTTAACATTTTTATACTGTACCAATGACCCAGACTTAGCTGAATAGTAAAAAGGTTGGAGGGCCTAGGACATAAAGGAAAATCCAATAGGCTCAACTACATATAACAGAATCATCCCCTCCAAGAGAAAAGGAGAAATAGGCTTTACATGTATCTTTCTTATTTGCAACAAAAAGAAAGACACAACACCATTCTGTAATTGAGCACAATAACATCAATGATCTCTATTAACATCCAGTATAACTCGTTATGCTAATTATTTTTAAAGGAAAGCCAATAAATAAAGGAAGTCCAGAGAAATGAGACTCTTTATACTCATTAAAAGTGTCCGAGGATTGTATATTAACGCCCGTGAGAAACGTGACATATACAAATGTTTCACACCGAGCTACACTTTAAAAATATAACATGGATGAGTTAACATTAGCTTTACACTTTAAAACCATCCCGACACCGACTCGGAATTACTGACTCCAAGGAGGTATTCCCTTGCTTTACACTATAAAGCAGGTGACCTAAGGGAACACCCTCTCCTCCCCCTTCCCCTTGCCCTGGGTCAAATACCGCAGAGCAAAGAGGGCAGAAGGACAGAGTCACTGCCGGAACAGAAAGCCTGCATAACTATCATTGCAACTGTTTAGTGGACGACATTCTGAGCAACAGATAACGGACCTAAACAATGCAGATCTCCAGAAATGGACTCAATATTTCTTAAGATAAAAACTCCTGAAAGTGGAAGGCTGAGACCAATATGCAGCCTTCATTAGATCTGTAACAGCAATACTATTAGCGTAAGACCAAGAAGTAGATAGAGCTCATACTTCATGAGCTGAAATCTTAAGCACAGACTGCTGAGTTGAAGATAATTTATCGTAAGCAGTACGGATAGTTAATTGAATCCATCTGGCAATAAAATGGACCGAAATGTGGAGGAAGCTTCCACGGCATGTCCCACAACAGACATCTGAGTAGATTAATCCACGGTCTCTGTGGAGACAGAGATACTAAAAACAGAATTGCATTGAGATTGTTTTATCTTGAGCAATATCTGCTGAATCAACGGCGCTGGAGGATACGCATATCCTATCATTCCGTCTCACAAGATTGATAGAGCGTCTACTGCAAACGCTCGAGGATCCGGACAGGGTGACACATACGTCTGCAACTGATTGTTGAGATGCATCGCAAATAAGTCTATCATTGTCTGCTCCCACTGGTAGCAAACCTGATTGAATACTCGTTTGTTGAGAGTCCATTCTGACGGTAACAAGTAACCCCTCCGTGAAAGGGAGTCTGCTAATACGTTCAGACGACCCAGAATATGACGGACCGATAAGAGAACTTGATGTTCCAGCACAAACAGAAGGATTCATTCCGTTAACTTGAATAACAGAATGAAATGAGTGCCTCCCTGGTTCCGAATATACGCTATTACTGTTGTATTGTCGGACAGAATTTGCATGTGTGGATTCAAAATAACGTTCATCCAATGACGTAGCGCAAGCCAAATAGACATCATTTCTTTGATATATATGTGCATGCTTGATTAGGAACTGCGGATCCCAAAGACCCTGGCACTTCAAATCCGCTGGGCTAATGTTGCGCCCCAACCTGTTAGACTGGCATCCGTCATAATTGTAAAACTCGGATCTGGCAATTGCAGTGGAACTCACTGAGTTAACCACTGAATATCTGCCCAAGTCTGAATCTCTTGTTTCACTTGATTAGACAAGAGGATGTCCATATCGAGCGAATGAATCTTCACCCTCATTATTGTGAATGAAAGCCCAGGGCGCTAGATTCAGACTGAAGCACATCGCTCGGAACTGATATACGATTCCTAGGACGGCAAAGCGAAGATACTTTCTGAACGCCGGATGTACCATGACGTGAAAGTACGCATCCTTGAAATCTATGCTCGCAGCATAGTAGTTCACTCGAATGCTCGCTCTGACCGATCGAATGGTCTCCATATAGAATTTTGGAGCCACGATCAGCTTGTTTATCCAGCTCAGATCTATGACTGGACGGAACGAGCCGTCTGGTTTCGGAACCAGAAAAAGATGGCTGTAGAAACCTGGAGATTCCTGGTTTTCTACGACCTCTATCGCGTTCTTCATTAAAAGAGACTGGACTCCTGATAGAAGCGGGGCTCTTTTCTGCTGATTTGACGGAAGCTGAGTCCATCTTGGACTTCGAGTTAACGAAGGTTTTCCTTTGAAGGACAGTTTCAGTCCTTCCGATATAACCCCTCGAACCCAAGGGTCCTCCGTAATTAATTCCCAATTGTTTGAGAAACTTGACAGTCTTCTGCCCACTGGTATGTGACAGAGGTTTAAACCATCACCTCTTGGATCTGCGAGGCTTGCGGAAGGAGAAACCACGTCCTCCACGGTCCGCACCTCACCCCGTCGACCTAGGGGCGTCTGACCGGTTGTTTTGGCCAGTGTTACGGTCCCTATTTGAGTCCCTACCTTGACAGTCTTTAGAGTAAGACCTAGTGGATGCGTACGAACCTCTATAGGAACTTCCCCTGGACGTACTCGTCCCAGAAGTACCTGGCCTACTCTACTCCGCTGGCTCCGTCTTTTTGGAAGCGGATTTAAATAGCAGAGAGTCTGAAGCTTTCTTAGTTAATTGATCCTAAATTGCTGAAAGCTTGCCGTTGAAGAGAAGCTCTCCGGAGACCGGAGCGACTCTGAGAGAGTTTTTCACCTTACTGTCCACGCGCGTGGATGTATCTGTGATAGCACGTCCCTTACGGAGGCCTGTGGAGCTATGGTCTTACAGGATTTAGCCGTCGGAAGCTCCCTGGATGTTGACTCCTGCATACCTCTTTTATGCGAACGACTGGAGGGTGAAGGTCTCGTATCCCTGGCTACCGGATGGCGTGACCTGGTTGTCGTGGAATCCCTGGTCGGCGATGCTGACTGGATATCGCTGGTCATGTAGCCAAGGTGCGGTCGTGTGTGCTGGCGTGAGGATGAGGAAGCCGTATGAGCAGTCTCGCCGGACTGTCTATATACCGGAGCGTTCCGAGCAGTGGACATATGCTCCGTCTGAGGAACGTTATGTACTACAACATCTGGGCCCAGATGTTGTACGAGACAGGGGCCTCTCTCGCTCGCAGCCCGGATGGACCTGGACGAGCTAGGAACTGGACTAACAGGCTTCCTCTGTACCATCCTCTGTCCTGTCATCACTGGGTGTGCCTGTGGTATGTTTATGGTGCTCGCAACACCCAAATCTCCTTCCTGGACCGCAACGGACGAACCCGGGTGCTGAGCCATTCGGTGAATGGTCGCTACACCAGGCGAGCTAGCATACGCCAAAGCCGTTGATCCTACTAGGGAACTCTTAGGCAATTGAGGTATCTGCATGAGCACTTTTGCCGCCAACTCTTCATTTGATTGTGAGGGCGGAAGCACACTCCTGGATGACATCACGGAAACATCACTCTGTTCTTGTTCCTCTGAAAAAGAGAGTGAAAAACTAGAGTGACCCTGCAGAGAGAGGACCGGCATGGTCCTCTCCCACTAACAACATACTGTGACACATGTCTCCAACGTTTGTCATCCCAATTGATACACACTGAACAAGGGTTAATGCGAGTACATTGACTACAATTAATACACAGATCATGAGAATAAGAGGAAGATTTCCTCCCATTACAATTTGAACAATAATCTTTCATTGTGAAAAAAGTAAACAGTCATAGTACTCACACTAAACCTTGAAAACAAAGATACATAATAAAATAATCCATTATAACATTACGAAAAAATAATTCAAAATAAGAACAAATTTTTAAAAAAAAAAAAAATTTTCAGAAGAGCCCAAGTTCCCAATTGGAACAATGAGCCCAAATGGATCCCAAAAAAGCCAAAGTGTGGACAAAAATTTTAAATCATTACGAAAAATTAATGTAACATGGACAATATTAATGTATCTTTCTATGAACTGAACTAAGCAGAAAACAAGTAATCACTATCAGAAGTAACCGTTGTCAACCTAAACAAAAAGTGTAAACAAACCAGAAACATGACTCCAGGCACTGGTAAACATAGCCTGAAATCAGTTACCAATTTAAACACTATCTGATGCAAAACAGAGGCTTCCAGAGAAGAAACTGTAGAACATCAGATGGTTGATGCAGACCAAAATGCCTAAACACCCAAGGGTGAGGACTTAAACATGGGAAAAAAACAGAAAATAATTCTGTTTCCAAGCCAAAACTCCCAAGAAATTTTAGTAATAAACATTACAAAAAATAAGCCAAAAGCATGGGAGAATAGCTAGGGGGGAATAAAGGAAAGGGAGAGAGGAAACACTGATCAAACAATGGAACATTCATAGCAAGAATGACAACAACAGGGCCATGCCTCAAAAGTTAAAAAATTTATAGTAATTTATATATTTTTTATACTTACCAATGACCCAGACATAGCTGGTGCTAACTCTTAAAATATAGGGCCAAACACAAATTTTGCCCCCAATCCCCAAAATTTGCATCTAAAACCAAAGAAAACATGTCCTGAAAGGCCCTCCACACTTCGCCCCTACTGCGCATGCGCAGTGTCAAGGACGTTCCGAAATTGGCGCCATTAATCATTCTAATAACCAGTGCCTGGTAAGCGCTATGTACTCAGCGGGGAGGCAAGAGTTCCCAACTCCTGGGAGGGCCATCCCCGTCTGGGTCATTGGTAAGTATAAAAAATATATAAATTACTATAAATTTTTTAACATTTTTATACTGTACCAATGACCCAGACATAGCTGAATAGTAAAAAGGCTGGAGGGCCAAGGACATAGAGCAAAATGGAATACGCTCAATAAAATAAAATAGAGTCACCCCCTGTAGGGAAAAAGAAGTAATAGGCCTTACATGTATCTTTCTTATTTATGATAAATTAGAAAGATACAACACCTTCCAAAATTGAGCTTCATACATCCATGTACTCTATTAATATCCAATATAATCCTTATACTAATAATTTTTAAAGTAAGCCAATAAATAAAGTAAGTCTAGAGAATAGAGACTCTTATACTCCTAAAAGTGTCTGAGGATTGCATAATCATGTCCGTTGACATATGCAATATTCAAAAGCTATACTTTAAAAACTAAGACTTGAATGAATTTTAAAAACCTAAACTTCTCACTAAACAATCATCCCAATAACAGCTCAGAATTACTAACTCCGGAGGAGGTATCCCCTTGTTTTCATAGTAAAACAGGTGACCCAAGGGAACACCCTCCCCCCCCCTTTTTCTTGCCTTGGGTCAAATAGCCCAGAGCGAAGAGGGCAGCAGAACGGAGACACTGCCGAAACAGACAGCCTACCTAGCTATAGTAGCAACTGTTAAGTGAATGACATTCTGAGCAGTAGATAATAGACCTAACAATAGAGGCCTCCAGAAATGGACTCGATATTTCTGAGATAAAATTCATGAATGTGGATGGCTGAGCGCAATGAGCGGCCTTCAAAAATCTATAATAGCGACACTATTAATGTAAGCCCAAGAAGTAGAAGAACTCTTACTTCATGAGCCGAAATCTTAAGCACAACTGCTAAGTCAATGATATACCATAAGCAGTACCGATAGTTAATAGAATCCATTAACAATAAAATGGAGCGTAACGTCCTTCTACTAGGCATCAAAGACAGAAGAAGCTTACGCCCATAGTAATAAACAGATATCTGTTTATAAATACATAAACTGTACCCGGAAAGAGTAAAGGCCTATGCCCATACGAAGACGGAAGGACCTTAAAATAATAGGTTCCGGATAATAGGAGCCTAACTCTTATGCAAAAATCCAACCTAAATAGTAACAGAAGTAGTGATTCCGAAACTACGAAAGTGAAAATCATCCATCGATAGTGCATGAAACTCACTGACTCTACAGTAAAAGAGAAACCAACAGAATTACTGTCTAAAAGGTCAGAATTTGAAAACTACTGTTTCCAGAGGCTCAAATGATTACTTAACTAAATAAGAACCGAAGTTAAAATCCATATAGGAATTTAATCTAAAGATTCTAAGTCTATTTATCAAAAAGTTACTAACTGACTTAGATAAAGAGACAAAAGACTCAATTGTAAACTATCGTAGAGTGCATAGGTATGAGGTAACATAAACCTATAACCTAAATAATAACAGGCTGCAGTAGATCTTGTGAAACAAGTATACTAAAAAATTGCAATGAGTAGTATGGAGGGATCAACAATATGAACATAATGATCCCTACACCACGACGGAACAGCCTCCACTTTAGCCGCATAGAATAGCGAAGAAGAGGATCTCCTATAGTAAGAAATCGCGTCCAAAGCTCGTCCAGTACAGTGCTTACAATGCAATACGGACCACACAACGGAATACATGAAGGTTGCAACCTTGCGGGTTGTGATAAAGATGACACGATTTACCCAGTGAAAAAAGATCCTCACATAGAGGAAGATTTCACGTTAAGACCCACAGTAGACAAGAGAGTAAATTACCCATGATCTCTGTGAAGATAGAGATGCTATCAACAGAAATGTATTGTGGTTGTTTATCTTAGCAATACCTGCTGAAACAACAGCGCCGGAGGATACGCGTATCCTATCATTCCGTCCTATAGATCAATAGAGCGTTAACAACATTAGCTCAGAGATCTGGACAAGCCAACACATACGTCTGCAATTGATTAGCAAGCTGTGTCGTAAATAAATCATCATTGGGCGCTCCCATAGATAGCAAATCTGATTGAATACTTGTTTGTTGAGAGTTCATTCTGACAGCAACAAGCGACCCGTAAGAGAACGGGAGTCCGGTAAAACAATCAGACGACCCGGAATATGACGGACCAAAACAGAACTTGGTGTACTATAACCAACAGACGGATTCTTTCCATTAAATTGAATAACGGAAACGAAAGAGTGCCTCCCTGGTTCCGGAGACACGCCACTACTGTCGAATTAAAGGACAGGATTTGGGCATGCATTTCTGAATAATGTTCATGCAATGACATAAAGCAAGCCTAAAAAACATTATTCCGCGGAAGAAAACTGATTGCTAAGAGACTGCGGAACCCAAAGACCCTGGCACTTCGAATCCGTAGGGATCAGTATTATATCCCAATCTGTTTGACTGGCAACCATCATAACAGCCACACTCGGGTCCGGCAACTGCGGTGGCACTCTCTGAGTCAACCACCGAATGTTTGCCCCAGTCTGAATCTCTTGTAACACTTAGATAGACAAGAGAATGTGTAAATCGAGCAATTCATGGATTGCCGAAAAGTTGCCGTCGAAGAGAAGCTCCTCCGAGAACGAAGCGACTCTGAGAGAGTTCTTAACCTTACTATCCACGCGTGTGGATGTAGCTAGGGCTGCGTCACGTCTAACCAACTCCAATCAGCCACTGAAGGGCGGAGTTATACGTGAACAAACTACTGCCCTCAAAAGAAATTACATTGAGAATAATATCCCGTAAATCTTTTCTTGAAGACGTAATGATAACGCCTCAGAAAGGCGGATTACGTATGATAAAGCGTCTAAGTTAAGTCTACTATACATCATGTCGTTTCCAACATTGAAATTGGAAAAGACATAAACGGCGAAAAAGAATATATGCAGTCTTTAACCACACCGTCTAGACGCATATGAACTCTCGGTATGCCCTGCTCTGCCAAAATAAACTATTCGTATAAATGATATAATGGCAGAAATGAGCAACGCGGACAAGAAACTAAACTATCATGCTTGGTAGCAGGCTTGTATATATATATATATAGCGTCGAAAAATAAAACACATGTTGTAAAGACAATATTGGACTGCGTCGGTAAGTCAGGGACAATGTCCCTGAACCGATCGAAAAATCCGAGTCCAATGACGCTATAAGTCTCTTATCCAAGATCGCAGCAATGAAGTCCGAAATAACAATCACTGGAAGATAATGCCAGAAGATATGAAAGGCAGCTTCCGATACTACTAAAGGGAAAACTCGAAATCTTTCGAATCCCTTTCGCCATCCTGTCGGACCCTATAAAGCGTTCGGTCGTCCGTACCTGATGCAACCGCGGACCGCACCGACCCAGCGCCGTCGGATAATTCCTGATTCGACCGAGAAACTGTCAATTGCTGGGATGCTGCGAAACAACTGTGCTAACTCAGATAGCACGTCCGTCACTGAGGCCTGAGGAGAAGCGGTCTTATGATGCATTGCCGCTGGAAGCTCCGTGATCGTTACCCCGTGCATACTACCAATATGCGAGCGAACGGAGTGTATAGGCCTCGTGTCCCTTGGCTACCGGATGGCGCGACCTATTCGCCGTGGAATCACTGAATGACGAAACTGATCGGATACTCGAGGTCACGTAGCCAAAGTGCGGAAGTCAAGTAAAGGGTTAGCACTTTGAACCACCGTTTGTTGGCATGTCATTCAAAGCTTTTGGAAGGCAACTTGGCTAAAGTCATTCTGTCATCAGCAGACTTGTCCAAACACATCTCCAAACCAACAATGTTAAGGACCAACCAAGGCCTGGACAACCCCAAAAGACCTCCACGGGAAGATCAGAGTCTGACATGCCTCGTTAGCCATAAACCCTTTGTTTCAAGCACTGGTAATGGGGTCCAGAAGGGTCATCAAGCATCCAGCTCTGTCCCATCAGCATAAAAGATGACGTTTGGAGTGGTGTAGGGCACGACAACATTGGAATCTCAGGAATGAGGAAGCATTAAGGACAGTCTCTCGGACTGTCAATATAACGGAGCGTCCCGACCGACGGACATATGCTCCGAATGTAAAATATCTGAACCACAACATGCGGTCCCCTATGTTGTTGGACGAGAGAGGGACCTCTCTCGCTCACAGCCCGGACGGACCTGGACAAGCCAGGAACCGGACTAACAGGCTTCCTCCGATCTGTCCTCAATCTGCCGTCACTGGGTGAGTACTAAAGCAATTAAAGTGCTCGCATCACCCAAATCTCCTTCCTAGACCGCAACGGAAGAACCCGGCAGCCGAACCATTCGATGAATGTACGCTACACCGGGTGAGCTAGCGAATGTCACTCCGTAGGCGATAGACATATTCCATGAGCACTTATTGCCGCTAGCTCTTCATTAACTATGACGACAGAGGCACACTTTTGAAAGACATCTCCATAACTCTGCGAACAAGAAACCAGAAATGCTTGGTTATAGCAAGCATAAAATAATAATATATATAGCGTCGTTCAATAATTCGAAAGTTTGTGTGACATTATTGGACTATGTCGGAACTGAGGGACGATGTCCCTGAACCGAACCAAAAATTTCTAAGTCCACCGACGCTATCAGTTTCTTATCCGGCATCGCAGCATTCTGGTCCGACGAAAGAAGCTGTAGAAGACCAAGTCAGATGACATACACAACAGCATATGTTGTTCCGAAAGGGAAAGCTCGAAATCCTCCAAATCCCTTTCGGTATTCCGTCGGACCGGATGAAACTTTCGGACGTCCGTACCCGCTTCCGCGGAGCGTCCCAACCCAGCATCGTCGGATAAAATATATGCGACAGATTCAGTTGATGCTGGGATGCTGCGATAAACTGTGCTATTAAGGAAAGCACGTCCGTTCCCGAGGCCTGTGCAGTAGCGGTCTTACGATGCATTGCCGCCGGAAGCTCCGTGTACGTTGACTCCCGCACACTTCCTATGCGAACGTCCGGAGTCTGCAGGCCTCGTGTCCCTGGCTATCGGATGGTGTGACCTGGTTGCCGAAGAATCCTTGATCGGCGAAGCTGGTAATATATCGGCGGTCACGCAGCCAAGGTGCGGTCGTGTGCGCTGACGAGAAGAGGAAGCCTTAGCAGTCTCCGCGGACTGCCTATACAATGGAGCATCCCGAGCGACGGACGTATGCTCCGCTTGCAACACATTTTGTACCACAACATCTGGGGCCAGATGTTGTTGAACGAGAGAGGGGTCTCTCTCGCTTGCCGTCCGGATGGACCGGAACGAGCTATGAACCGGACTAAAAGGCTTCCTCCGTTCTCCCTCCGATCCGCCGTCACTGGGTGTGCATTAGGTTAATTTATAGTGCTCGCATCACCCCAAAATTCCTTCTAGACCGCAATGGACGAACTCGGCTGCCGAACCATTCGGTGAATGGACGCTACACCGGGCGAGCTAGCGGACGTCAAAGGCCGTCGAACCTACTAGGGTCCTCTTAGGCAATTGGCGTATTTACATGAGCACTTTTCCGCTAGCCCTTCACTAATTGTGACGACGGAGGCACACTGTTGGAAGACATCACAGATACATCACCCTAATCTTGATCGTCTGAAATAGAAATTGATAAAGTAGAGTGACCCTGCGGGGAAAGGACCGGAGTGTCCAAATCCCCAATAACATACCGTGACATACGCTTCCCATATTGTCATCGAAATCATACGATACAGAACAGGAGTTAATGCGAGTACACTGACCACATATAGAATGATTATAAAGTCAGAGGAAGACTTCCTCTTGATACAATTGATCAATATCCTTTCAATGTGAAAAAAAAACAAGTCCTGGTACTCGCACTAACCCCTGGCAATCAAAATACATAATAATAATATGATCCATTAATATAGAAAAAATAATTGAAATCAAAATATTTTGAAAAAATATTTTTTCAGAACAGCCCAAGTTTCTGAAAAGTAACGTTGAGCCCCAATGGATCCCAAGCCTAAGTGTGGACAAAAATTTTAAAAATATTTTAAACAATTTATTCAACACTTACGAACAATAATAACGTATCTAGTTATGATTAAAATAACATCAAGATATTATTTTCCAGAAATCCCCCCCTCACACAGAGGGCTGTTGTAAATGTAAACAATGAGTGTAAAAACACTAAAATAAGACTCCAGGCACCCAGGCCCGAAATCAGTTACCAAAAATACACTATCTGATGCAAAACAGAGCCTACCAGGGAAGAAACTGCAGAACATCAGATGGTAGATGCAGAACACAACGCCTAACCACCCGTAGGTGAAGACGTAAACATGGGGAAAAGAACAGAATTCATTCTGTTATTCAGCTAAAACTCCCAAGAAATTTAGTAATAATAATTACAAAAACTATGCCAAAAGCATGGGAGAATAGCAAGGGGGGACTTAAAGGACAGGGAGAGAGGAAAACACTTAAAAAACAGTGTAACTAAATAATCAGAATGACAACAAAATGGCTGCTGCCTCGAAAATAGGTAACTTAACATAATTTCATTAAAAAATTTTAAGTTACAGCCCTGATAATATTCTGTCACACATTTTTTTCCTCTCCTCCTTCTCTATCCTCCTTAGAATCACCATTTCACTAATATTTATGAGTCTGGCATCATTTAAACTGAGATTTATAAGCACAAAGATCAGTCAGATGTTAACTGATGAAGGGCCAAACTTAGAATGATTAATGGCGCCAATTTCGGAACGTCCTTGACACTGCGCATGCGCAGTGGGGGCGAAGTGTGGAGGGCCTTTCAGGACATGTTTTCTTTGGTTTTAGATGCAAATTTTGGGGATTCGGGGGCAAAATTTGTGTTTGGCCCTATATTTTAAGAGTTAGCACCAGCTATGTCTGGGTCATTGGTACAGTATAAAAATATGGGCAACATGAAATAATTTCGTAAAATAATTATAAGTTACAGCCCTGAACATTTCCTTCCACTGTTTTTTCCTCTCCTCCTTCTATTTCCTCCTTATATCCACCATTTCTCTCATAATTATCTGTCTGGCATCATTTAAACTGAGATTTACAAGCACAAATATCAGTGAGATGTAACTGAATAGAGGGCCAAACAAAGAATGACATATGGCGCCAATTTTGAGACCTCCTTGACACTGCGCATGCGCAGTGGAGTAAAAGTATGGAGGATCATATAGGACATCTAATTTTCGATTTTTGATACAAATTTTTGGGGATTGTGTTTGGCCCTGAATAATTTAGAGTTAGCACCAGCTAAGTCTGGGTCATTGGTACAGTATAAAAATATTTGCAAGTTTTTTCTTTTGTTTTGTCCCTGCACAAACTTTTCCGTGAAATCACCCCATTTCCCTGAAAAATTATTCTGAAGTTATCATGTCTGAGCAGGAACCTACTCTCATCTGACCAACAGACTCTCCTCCAAGTCCTGAGATTCCAATGTTGTCGTGCCCTACACCACTCCAAACGTCATCTTTTATGCTGATCGGACAGAGCTGGATGCTTGATGACCCTTCTGGACCCCATTACCAGTGCTTGAAACAAAGGGTTTATGGCTAACGAGGCATGTCAGACTCTGATCTTCCCGTGGAGGTCTTTTGGGGTTGTCCAGGCCTTGGTTGGTCCTTAACATTGTTGGTTTGGAGATGTGTTTGGACAAGTCTGCTGATGACAGAATGACTTTAGCCAAGTTGCCTTCCAAAAGCTTTGAATGACATGCCAACAAACGGTGGTTCAAAGTGCTAACCCTTTACTTGACTTACAGAAGAAAGAAATTTTTGTCTTTAATGGTTTTTATTATTTGCTTCAAAACCCAGTGTGTGACCTCGAACAAGATTATGTTTGATGACTTCATTCAAACAAGAAATCAAGTAATAATCTGCATTTTAAAAGTAAAAGTTGAAAAAGTTTCAGAATCAGAATGGGGATGTTTGTGTGTAGTATGGGAAGGAATTTTCCATTATGTTTGCTAAAGGGCAGTGGCAGTGCCTGGATTTCAATTAGGGGGGGAGGGGCTAAGTAAGATATGGGGGGGCCATGATTGAGAAGCCAAAGGCATCTCCTGAACACTGCAGGCCTGAGCTAGAGTAGGATAAGTCGAGGAGGTAGTTCAGCAATTTGAATGAAGTGGATACCCCTTGTCAGGGGATAGCCACTACGTTCAGATCGCTGAACTAGGGGATGGGGATGAGGTCTGGATCTCCCCTAGAAAAATTTTCATATTTGAATGTCCTCAGAGCGATATCTGAGTCTTTCTACAACAGCTGACATGATGTGTATTGTTGTGTGCCATTTGCGGGTGTGATATTGGATGGGAGAACTGGGAGGGGAGGAGGGGGTCAGATAGTAATTTGAAGTTTGATTTGGGAGGGGGTGGGGGCTGCTGAGGGAAAAGTGTAGGGGGAGGCATGGGCCACTGAGGTCCCTTGTGCCACAGCCACTGCTAAAGGGTTAATATGTTGGCAAACATATCGCCCAATCCCACAACCCATTGTCAATGGATGAAGAAGAGGTATTGATACAATTTACATAACTTGTTTGCCAATACTTGTAAAAAGGTAAGCTTAAAACTGAAACTACACATAACAGCTTATCTGGTCAGTGCAATTTCCAATATTTGCCAATTTAAAGTTCATTATTCTTTAATTTTTGCCTCTCAAATATAGCTTATGACCCCTCAATGGAACGAGTTTGTTGAACTCATTCTAAAGAGCCATAAGGTATGTTTCTGAAGCAAATTTTTTTTAAGTTATTTAAGAAATCTTGCTGAAAGTGCTGTCTTCTAATTGTATAAGGTAAAGTGTTTTTATTCTATGAAAATAATACAAACATGGTGGAGCTGGTACTGGAGATGGCAAGTTTTGTCTTCCTTCTTTCGATCTATGGCTTGAGACTGAAGATTTCCGTGAAGATGGTCCCTGATCTTGCTCCAATTTTACATGTTGTATTGATCTGGTCGATGACTGTGGAGTTTTGGATCTTGAGCCAGCTGATCTACTAGAGAGTCTTGAAGTTGGCCTTACATTGATTTCAATCTTTAGTGGTTTTACACTATCTGTTAACAGAGGAAATATCAAGTTTAAATATTCAAAACCTTCATTTCTTTTTCTGAAATCATCTTTTCTTTATAGTAAAGTAAGATAAAATAGAGTATGATGCTGCAAATTACATGGTCTTTAGATAGGTGATACACTATCATAATAAGGTGAAGTTAAAACAATATCAGAAATACTTTTTAAAATGGATGTCATTGGGACAAGTTTTGATGCTGGATCTTGTGGTATCCATGTATTATTTGTGTGCTTTTATTGAGAAATATCATTTGAATTTTTCAAATAAATTTAAATATAATGTATTAAGATAGAGTAAGGGTGGAAGTGGGAAGCATGAAATTTAAATTATTCATGCATTGGCTGCTTGCGCAAATCTCCCTGACAAGCATGGAAATCTCCCTGACAGTTCACCAAACTCTCACTGACACTCAAATTCAGAGGTTATCAGGTCTGGTTAAGATGCTGCAACATGGGATGAATCATTGGAAAAGACTGACCAAGTAGTCACAAAATGGTAGAAGTCTAACCCCAAGTTACATGTAATTAAGAAATTTCAAGAAATGTCTCAAAATCATCTCTTTGTTAGTGAACTTGTTTGCTCTAATATGACAAGAAATGCTCCATGTTTATGCAGAGGAATCCACTTAATTGGGCATTTCGCAACTGAAACTGAATAACTCTGTTACTTGCATATAACGTCCAAACTTCAAAACATTTAGCATACCTAATATTCCTGTAAAGTGAATACTCTGGTAGCAGAACACTTTGTAGAAGATGTTTCATAGACAAGTCATTTCCTACAATTATTTCTGTATTTTTCGTAGACAAGATATTGGGGAGGTAATATTGGCCTTAAAGTGAAACAAATCAGAGACTGACTGATGTATTATTGTTATTATATGGAAGAGGGGGGGGGGGGGGGGGGGGGGGCAAAAATAAAATAAAAATTGCATGCAGAAGAAACAAACAAAATTATTAATATATAAAAAAATAATGAATAATGACAGTATTTATAAATTCACCAAAACTTTATAAATACTGTGGTTCAAATTGTGTATACTTTTTGTGCACCCTTTTTCTAACTGTAAGTGAGAGATGAGTTTCCATGTACTTTGTGCATTTTTCTGTACTTTTTTTATATTATATCAGCCAGTCATTATTATTGATTTTACTGGGGTTTAACAACACTTTCGACAGCCAGGGTCACCTCATGTCGGAATATCAGCCAGTTGACGATCGTGGTTAAAAGTAGGGAATATAAGTATATAACACTTGTGATTTCAAAAGTTGTACCATAGTGACAAGCAACTCTAT
Source organism: Pictodentalium vernedei (assembly GCA_031216915.1). Taxonomy (NCBI): domain Eukaryota; kingdom Metazoa; phylum Mollusca; class Scaphopoda; order Dentaliida; family Dentaliidae; genus Pictodentalium; species Pictodentalium vernedei. The sequence goes on from CM062296.1 coordinate 472,304,667, forward strand.
GGAACAAATCTTGTAATCGAAAGTATGAAATACGCATATTCAGTATTTCAAAATTTTAAGTGAAATATAAGTTTCCTTATGTCCTATGCATTATATTATATTACCTTGTACATTTTAATTTGGATAGAAAAGCTATTGAACTATCCCATTCATTTATTCTCATTGACTATACAACAAACCAGCTAATGATACCATATCAGGATTGTATACACATGTCTCATGAGTGTCATAATTACTTACAATTAATTATCTGGCTGGCTGAATTAAGTGAGCAAGGACACAAACAATCAATTAAATTGAAGTAAATATTTTACGAAACTCCCATTGTTTTTCTATGAAATGTTCTGCCCTGTCTATGAAACAGTCTTTCCACAAAATGACTTGCCTACAAAACTTTGTGTCTAGAAAATGTTTTTTCTACAGAAATCAATACTCCAATTAACTGAATACTTTCACAGGCAAAGTCGATATTCAATTAACAGGGTTCCACTGTTTAAATTATTATTATACACATTTGAGTTTTATGTTCATTTCAGTATTTTAATTTGCAAAGTATTTGGTTTATGTACAAATGTATGCAAATTTTTTGCGCGCCTATCATTTTAATCCGTCCTAAGCGTTTTTTGCATGCCCAATTTCAGTAATTTTTGACATCATCAGTATCAGACACTCTGACAGCTCCCTTTGTGAAGGGTAAAACAGAAGTGGCATTAAGCCTGCCTTTTCATCATGAACTCTTAACCCTTTACCCAACATAACAGCCAAAACTGGCCAGCGCTATTCACAAAAATCGCCAATTAATTTTCATTATTTTTTCGTTTTTTGTCTCAAAAACATAGGTTATGACCCCTCATTGGAACAAGCTCATCAAGCTCGTTCCAATGAGGGATCATATCCTATGTTTTTGAGACAAAAAATAAAATAAAATAGTTATTCAAGAATTTTTTTTGCAAGTGACATCTGCTTTTCGTGTTAGGTAAAGGGTTAAAAAAGTAAATTTACTATGTCTGATTAGTCTGGGACTAGTAAAGCTGTTAATAATCATTGCTGTTGAGCCATCAATAAACCACAGTGCCATCCCAAATCATGTTCTTAATTGTTATATTATATATAAAATATTATTTCAGTTTTGCATATAGCAGTATTAATTCTCTCCAAATGAAGTGTTTATATTTTTATACAACCCTCTACACGTGTATTGGCTGAAAATGCAAGAAGTTCTGCATGGATTCCAGGTAGAAATTCTTACTCAATCAGCCCATCCTGGGGTAAAGGGATTTGGAAACTAGACATTACCTGAAACTGAAACCCAAGAAGATAAATTTTGAAACTGATCAGGTTAGAGATGCAGCCTGTAGGGTTTTCTGAAGGAATTTTGGATGGACTGAGGGATGTACGGATGTATGGACAGACATACAAACAGATGACGAATCACAACCCATCCCAAAAGCTCAGACTCGACATTGACAAGATGAGCTAAAAATGAAACACAGGTTCAACAACAGTTTATTGGCATAGACTGGCTTGAATGCATTCAGTGGAGAAAACACACCATTTACCAGGCATTTAGAGGAAGTCTGAAGTGAAACAAAAAATGAAAGTGTCAATGACACTGTAGCTCAACTTGACAAACTTGAACTTGGTAAGTTATAAGTGAAATGGCAAAATTGAAGATCATTGGGACCAATGTCAGTTTTTTTGCCAGTGGGAAAATCGATAGCTCCCATCTAGAGGCCTCCCCAAACAAGCATGCCAGGTTTCAAAGCAATCCGATCATAAATGTGCCCTGTAGGGTGTACAAAAGGGAAATATTGTGGTCTGACTAGACTAAATTCTAAGAACGTTGGCCGTGGTAACATTTTTTGACGGAAATGGAAGAAAATCGATAGCTCCAATCTAGAGGTCACTGTAAATAAGCATACCAGGTTTCAAAGCAATCTAATCATAAATGATCCCTGTAGGGTGAGCCAAAGGGAAATATTGTGGTCTGTCTAAACTAAGTTCTAAGAATGTTGGCCGCGGCAACATTTTTTGAAAGAAATTGAAGAAAATCGATAGCTCCCATCTAGAGATCTCCCCAAACAAGCATACCAGGTTTCAAAGAAATCTGATTGTAAATGTACCCTGTAGGGTGTGCCAAAGGGAAATATTGAGGTCTGACTAAACTAAGTTCTACGAACGTTGGCCGTGGCAACATTTTTTGCCAGAAATTGAAGAAAATCGATTGCTCCCATCTAGAGGTCACCCTAAATAAGTGTATCAGGTTTCAAAGCAATCAAATCATAAATGTGCCCTGTAGGGTGTGCCAAAGGGAAATATTGTGGTTTGACTAAACTAAGTTCTAAGAACGTTGGCCGCAGCAACATTTTTTGACGGAAATTGAAGAAAATCGATAGCTCCCATCTAGAGGTCACCCCAAACAAGCATAAGAAGTTTCAAAGTAATCTGATCATAAATGCGACCTGTGAGGTGTGCCAAAGGAAATTGTGGACGTACGTACTAACGTACTAACATACTAACGTACTAACATACTAACGTACTAACATACTAACGTAAAGGGTTAAAAAAGTAAATTTACTATGTCTGATTAGTCTGGGACTAGTAAAGCTGTTAATAATCATTGCTGTTGAGCCGATGGACAAGAAGTGATGGCAATAGCTCAGCTTGACTTTGTCAAGTTGAGCTAAAAATAGTTCACAAGAGCAATTTGCTTGCCTAATTAGTAGCTTCCAGGGGAGCGATTTTTTGCAACCCTGAATCTTTCAAAAAGCTGAGACTGATTTTAAACTTAATCCTGTATGCTGGAGATTATGTGGCCCCTTTTCTGTATATATCTGTTACATGCACATGAATTTTCTAGTATATATCTGTTAGATGCACATGAATTTTCCATGCCGAACCTAAATAATTAAATAGTTTGGACTGCAAGTATCTTGTAACAAAAAATCGCGACATCGATGCCGTAGCTGCGACGGTTGGTGCAATCTCACAAAATTCTAAGTTCATCAAGGGCCATAACTCCAAGAAAAATATTTGGAACAACACATGCATTGAACAGTGGCTAGACATCAATAATATACACTTACATGCCAAATATAAAGTCATTCCATCAAGTATTTCAAAAGTTATTGAGTTTTGAAACTCGTTGGTCACAGGCAGACCGACCGACCGACAGACAGACCAACATTGCCACTTATAGAGCTGCTAGTCACAGCTAAAAATATATTTTAGGTAACCGAGGCAACTATTCTTCTCAGAGAAACCATGTGACCCTAACAGTGGAAGAAAAATATGTCAGTCATGATTGTTCATCTGGCAAAAGGAAATCTGACCCTTGAAGTTGATAAATGAGTCAGGCATTCACCTGAACAACAGACCTGATATCAACATCAGTCTCCACGAATGAGATGACCGTATAACACATGAACAGCCTTGGCCCTGGGTGACTATAATAACACCACTGGGTGCCTTTAAATTCCACAAAACTCACAGCAGTATCTGATGTCCCCGAATTACAAGAATATTCAAAAATTAGAGAGTGTAACAGATAGTCTAGTTTATTTTTTTATATGCCATTTCTGTCCAATGTTTAATAGAGTTTTGCTACACACTTGCAAGCCACATGTTATGGATTTGCAGTTGTTTCTAGACAAGACTTGCCTGACTATACAGGAAGCCAAGAAATAGTTACTTTAACCCTTTGAGACTTTAATTATCCTGACGTTCAAACGTCACTGGGAATTCAGTTTCTTCAACGTTTTTCAAAATTATACAAATCTTGTTTTATTACAAATTATTGGATTTGTAATAAAACAAATTTATATAAACAAAATATTATTTGTATTTGATGGAATATGAAATATAAGAGAGGAAAGTGTTGGCTTTTGCTCTCGTATCCTCATTTTTAAAAGCTCTGATAGTGGCTTCTATCACTCAACCAGTTAAGAAGTCTTGATATATTAATATATTAGTATTTTAAGCTGCGATAACATTTGGCTCACTGTGCACTATTCGGGAGAAGATAGGAATTGAGGTTGAAACTTTAAAAATTCGAAAAATAATAATAAAACAAATGACCACAAAGTATCAACACGCTGTCTGGTTTCGTACATCATAAGACGTACAAAAGTATTAAAGGGTTAATGCAAGTTCGAGTTTATCCAGAGCCTGCATGTTGGGATATCTGTTCTGTTGCAGTAAAAAAGTTATCAAAGTTGGAATTGAGCCCCAAAGGGTAATTATATATTGTGAGGCACCAATAAGGCCCTGAGAAGATAAAAAATGGCATTTCAGGCAGTAAGTATTACAGACATTTTCTTCAATGAGTCTGAACAGCAACTGATGTGGCAAGTCTACAATGTCCCCAATTTAGACAATCTACAGACCTGCCCTCTCATATACTACTCAAAGTTTACTAAGCACCAAGTATATTCAACTACCTGTTTTACATTTTAGTTGAAATATTGTTATGAAACATGTATATATTTTTTATTTAATTATATCTTTAATGATTTGAGTACAGAAATTAAGATTTTCTTTCTGTTTGACATTATTTTTGAGCTTTTGAATACGATAACCATGGAAAATGGATATTATTGGTAAAAAAGGAAATTTTTCAAATTTGCCAAAAAGTTGACGAAGCAAACTGGTATGGGTTCAATATCGAGTATGAGACCCATTATTGTTAACTACAGGTTGACAATGCCTTCTCATTCTCCCAATCAGGTTCCAGATTGTCCTTTGTGGGATGTTGTTCCATTCTTGGACTAGCATGGCACCAAGCTCCTGGACACTTCTTGGTTGGAACTCATTCCAGCCATGTTTGATTGGATTGAGGTCAGGGGATCTTGCTGGCCAGTCCATACGCTCAATCCCCTCCCTCTGTCAGTACTCCCGGACAGCATGGCAACATGAAGACGGGCATTACCGTCCATCAGAATGAATCTATCACCCACTGCACCTGCATACAATCTGACGAGGGCATCCAGGTTCACATCAATATACCGCTGTGCAGTCAATGTACCATGGTCACAGACACAGAGCTCTGTACGTCCATCCCAGCTTATGACGCCACAGACCATTATTGACCCTCCACCATAGCGGTCATGCTCAGCAATGTTGGCTGCATGAAATTGCACCCCCTGGTCTTCTCCATACCCTAGAACGCCTATCTGTGTTGTCAAGGCTGTACCTTGACTCATCTGTAAAAGGGATAGGTCATCGATATTCTCTGGTCCATACAGCGTGATCCATGGCCCATTCCTATCGTGCCTGGCGGTGGTTCTGGGACAGCTGAATGCGAGTATATGGTCTTCTTGATCGGAGACTACCTTCCTGCAACCTTGCCCAGATAGTCTGCATCGAAACATTTACCACGGATGCATTCTGAAGGTCACTGCGAGGCTGGGTTGCTGTGTCAAAGTGGTTCCTATGGGCCTGAATGATCAAAAAACGGTCTTCAGCTGCAGATTTTGCCCTGTCTCTGCCACCACCATGTCATCTGACTGGTGTGCTATACTGCTGAAATCTTGCCCAGGCTCTGTTGATCACCGTATGGTGCTCACCAAGGGCTTCACCAACCTGACGATGGGTAGCCCCGTGTTCCACCATCCCTACAGCCCACCATATTTCTGCTTCAGACAAATGTCTTCTTACATTTGCATTTGCCATATTCAATCATTAGCCATATTCATTAAATCACAAGGGTTTGTGTTGAAATGAAGACTGAATACCCTACATGTACATGTAGACAGCACACAAAAACATTATGGAAATCAAGGGGTATGTGCTTTCCATGACTGTCAAGAAAAGTCTGCCTGTCAAGAGAGCTAATGTAACACTGGGGACCATCTCAATACATTCCTTAATCATGTCAACCAAAAATATCGCAAATGTGTCACAAGAAAATTTCACAATGATATGTCAAATATGTGGTGCTTAGCAAACTTTGAGTAGTATAGCAAACTCACTTACAATCATGAGATGTTATTGATAGACCATCTTCTGTGGTAGATTGTTGTTCTAAATCATCAGGCCTTCTGGAAATTTTGTCCAAATCAAACTGTTCATTCTTATCTGCAATACCTAAAAAGACAAATTAAAGACTGAACTTTTACTTTAGAAAAGAGTGTTTTATTTTTTTAAATTTCAGGTAGTATTGGTATTTCTATAAGTATTATCTTGGTACTGATATTCAATATCAGACCATGCCTGACTGTGGCAAAGGGAATGGTGTATTTCCAAGGAATGAAAGTAGGAAAGAGTCACAAACCTGGAGAATTCTAAACTGGCCACATACCTTCATGTTCACTTGTGCCAGTACTGAAAGTTTTCATTACATCTACATGTAGAATTGACACATAATTTTGATTGCACATGGGATGGGCACAATGGTGGTGTGTGCAAAGGCATTCTTCACATCGATGGTGCACTTGCCTTTAACCACTTCTAATGCAACATGTGAAAGGTTAGGGAGTTAGAGGGTCTGATAGTTGCTTGCTACTGCTTGGTAGTTCTCTCTAGGTACTCCGGCTTCCTCCACCCGTAGAACTCTCTGACACTCTGTGACCCTGGTTGTTAAAAGTGCCACAAACATGGATAATTTTTTAATTGCCTCTCAATGTATATTACATTTACTAGAGAATAGTTGCAGGCACTCATTAATAAATTGTAACAAAACAATAATCAATAGCACAATCTCTGACTACTACAATTAATATGAGACTTTACCAGGTACTTTAATCAAGAGGTAGTTAACCATTCTGGTACCAAGGCTGATCTGGTGACCCCTTCCCTCCCCTCAAAAACTCAACATCACAGAGAAAGTTTAGCCCTCTGGAAAGTGATGTCAAAATACTGAAATTTCAAGCATCAAAATTTTCCCAAAATGTAACTAGGAATTTACCCCTTTATCTAATATAATATTCAAATTGAGCAGTTTAAAAAAAAAAGTCTACAAAACCATATGTGACCACCCAACCCCCCCCCCCCCCACCACCCCCTCATTGGAATGAGCTAATCTAGCTCAATCCAATAATGGATCACGATATGTTTTGTTAAAATGTTTTGAAAAATATGAAAAAATAATATTCAGCAAAATAATGAGTTTTGATATTGTGTACATTGGATAAAGGGGTAACCAATTCATTCTTGTTTGACAGATCTCAATAAACTCTGTCAAATAGGTGAGAATTGGTAAAATTCCAAGTTGCATTAAGGGAAAAAATTGTGTCTTGAAATGTTGATATTTCAACATCATTAAGCAGAGGGTTAATTAACTCTTTACCAAACATGCCTAGAAAACAACAGAAGTAAAATATTTCTTGAAATTTTTTTAAAAATTTGGTTGCCCTCAAACCAAGCTTATGACCTCTCACAGGAATATGCTTGATTAGCTTGTTCCAAAAATGGGTCACGATCATAAAGTAGCTTTTGAAGGAAAAAGTAAAATGAAAGTGTCAATGACACTGTAGCTTAACTTGTCTGTGTGTTGTGTTTGATGAAATGGATAATGTTCAATGTTTATGAAAGGATTATGAAATAAGACAAAAATTGTGATAATTGGGAATATGTTAATTTCTGTTCCCTGTATGCTATGTTTTCAATAAAACTAATATGAGGTGTAGACTGTACAAAAAAACTGAGGGGTGGGTTAATGTGGCCCTCACAGTTAATGTATGTGGCCCTCACAATAATGTATGTCAACAAAAGTTACCAAGTTACAGTGAAATTATTCCAAAACGAGTCATCCTATCAAGTTACAATGAAATCCCTTCATAAATATGGCCTGTAGACTGTGCTAAAAGTTTTCGGGCTTCGGGACTGTGTAGCTATCATGGTTGATCGATTGCAACCAAAAGGGGATGTCCTCATCTAGACATTATACTGAGTTATCCTACCAAGTTACAATGAAATCCCTTCATAAATACAACCTGTGGTCTGTGCTAAAGTTTTTCGGGTTTTGGGCTCAGGCAGCCATCATGGTTGAATGATCGGAACCAAAAGGGGACGCTCTCATCTGGGCATTATCTGGAGTCATCCCACCAAGTTACAATGAAATCCCTTCATAAATATGACCTGTTGACTGTGCTAAATGTTTTCGGGCTTCGGACCCCTGTGGCCATCACAGTTGACCAATCATGACCAAAAGGGGCTGTTATCATCTAGACATTATATGAAGTCAACCTATCAAGTTACAATGAAATCCCTCCATAAATACGACCTGTAGACTGTGCTAAAGGTTTCCGGGTTTGGGGCTCGGACAGATCACAACCAAATGGGGAAGTTCTCATCCTGACATAACCCCAAACCTGCATATGAAATTTTGTGATGATCGGACAAGAATTACGGGGTGTAGCCTATGCTAAAGGAAAATGTGAACAAACTCACAGACTAACAGACTTCTACACGTGTTATGGCAATAGCTTATCTTGACTTTGTCAAGTTAAGCTAAAAAATTAATAAAATTTGAATGACAATTTCAGTGAATAATCTTTTACAGATACAAATGGCTGTTACATTATTTAATGGATTAAACTGATGACAATTTGTCACGTGATAAACTGTTGTTTCGAAACACTCAGTTAGTCCTTTCCAAAAGTGTGGAATAAAAAAACAAACAACATTTCATCAGCAAAAGCCCACATGCACCAACAAGCTGTTTAAAATACATCCTGGCAATGAAACAATTCAGGGAAAAAAATGTATGTCTTAATAAACTGTCCATACATTCAACACTAAAAGATATTTAGCCTTTTTAAACCCATCACCTAAATATACATACCTTACTGACAGTAAACACTATTCTAGCTGGCTGTTGAAAAGCCAACTTCTACAATTATATCCTTCTATTTTTGTACACAACAAATTGTTCAATAATTTTTTTCCAACAAAAGCTTATCACTAATTCACTTTAATGAAAACTTGAAAGTTAAGAAGGCAAATGCTTGCAATTTTTGAAAGGAAAGCTTTTCTATGACCCAATAAATTTATAATGCTATAGGGTAAACTTTATAGGGGTTAACTATAATTTAACTACTAATTTTCAAAATGAACAATTATAAAGGTCAATACAATCCGGGAAAGAATGTGTAGTCATTTCCTATAAATTATATTGTTCAGAATTTTTTTCTTTCAAAGAATACCCTGGAGATGAAAAAAAGTGGTATGAATGTTTACAATTCTTCTACTTGTGTTTAAGATTCTTTTCAAGCTTTAAACAGATGAGATGTTACACGTCATTTAATTATTGAACAATTGTGGAGCAAAAGGCAAATCAGGTCATCAAGTTTGTTCAAATACAAATGTATATAGAGTTGAAGAGAATGTGTTAATGGCTTAACCAACAGCAATCAAGAATTAATTTCACAGGAATTACAACTTGAATATTATTAGTAATGCTTTGGTTTCCCAGGGTGTATGGGAATTTACATAGGTCTGGAAACTCATGAGTTTCCACACCAGGGGCCCGGTTGATTCACTCTCGGCACAGCACAAATTGTAACAAAGTTATGACGTCACTTGTACCAATGAATCAACTAGGACAGCTCAGTTGTAAGCGAAAGTAAACAAAAAATGATGGAGTCGCAAAGGCGGAAGAGAGTTGTTGGTATTGAAACATCGTCTGTCTGTCAGACATTTTGGCGAATGACGTCACGGCACAAATCTTGCACCACCTCGTGAGGAGGTGTAAATTTGTGCCGGTCGGAACAGTCCCGTCACATGTTCTGTTCGTGGTTGATTGTAGGGAATCCCTGTTCCGTCACAGTTTGTGCTGTGCCGAGAGTGAATCAACCGGGCCCCTGTGTAAATTTCCATACACCCTGGGAAACCCACTGGGTGTATGGAGCCTCAGGGTTTAGGAGTTTCCAGACCAGTGTAAATTTCCAAACACCCTGGGAAACCAAATGATAACTAATATGGTACTGATATTTACACCATAGCCCTCAGCCATTCCGGTCATGGTATTTGAGATACTCTGTAAAAAAGTGTTAATGGTTTAACCAACAGCAATCTAGATCTCTAAAGGGTAGTACAGTCCCGTACAACCTGCTGAAACACAGTGTAACTAAGATTCTCTGGAAATAAATATCTACTTATTTTTAGTTGGCACCAACATTATTACCCTTTTAAAATTATACAAGCTTCCTGATTGATCAGAAAGCAATGCATCCAGGACATTTAACTCCAATGGGGTGTATGAAGTTCAATAGGGTGTATGAGAATATCACGTGACATCTAAATGGGGTGTACAGACATTCTATTCTACACTTCGCCAATTTCCCTTTCACCCATTGCCTCAAACCTTTTCGTCAGTAATAATAAACATTCAGACTCAGAAACAAAATGAGAACAATATTGCTTCATGAGAATATTCTGAAAACTTGAAATAAAACATACAATACCCCCAACGTCAGATTTTACTGTCGAGAAGAGGGATTCTGTTGTGGAGTTTCTACACTACAGATCATTGCAGATTCTAAAAATATGCAATCTCGTTATCTGAATTGTCTCTTCCGTGAAACTTATTAAAGTACGTGTACAACTTTGAACATAGTGTTCTCGATTCTCCAAGATGCACAATGCACCACTGCATGTATCGAATAAAACACTAATAATCAACTTGTGCCCCACAATAATAATGGTGCATCTTTTCCCAATGTCTTTGAATAGAAGACTCCCAAATGTTTCCGTTCAATCGATGGGAAAAAACTCCAAATCAAATAAAAAAGTTTTGGCTGCTTGTCCAAATCATTTTTCAGCAGAAATTGCCTTTTGAAGTTTACCGGTTGACATGTTCAAGTTGTTTCAGGCTTGAACTATTCCTTTCTAGTTTATCAGTTGACATTTCCAAGTTGTTTTAGGTTTCAACTATTGCTTTCTGAAGTTTTATGGTTCTTGTTGAATAATAAAGAAATGTGTTTCTTTCAGTTTCTCAATTTTTTGGTCAAGGTTTTCGTCAATGTAATGCCGTTTGTGGATTATATAACAAAACAAAACCCAACATACTGAAGGGGCAGGGTAATAAATTGGTCACATGGTGTTTCCGCAGGGTTTACGGGACTGTATTACCCTTCTGAGATTCGTATTTCCTTTGGCTTTCAGCCTCAGGAAACACAGATCTCTGAAGGGTAGTACAGTCCCATACAACCTGCTGAAACAAGGTGTAACTAATATTATCTCGTAAGTGACTGTAAGGAAATATATGTTTCAGCCTTGAGTGAAAAAGTTGATTTCCTAGTGGTCATGAATAATATAATTCTGGTACCTACTCAAAAACAGTTGATACTCTTTTTATTATATGGACTGCAATGTTCTAACTGTAATTAAGACATTTTTTAATTGCAAATAAAACAACCATATGGCATAAACATACAGTGATATTGAAGTGGACACAAAGTAGATCTTTTTCTCAGGCTATTTTTAGTAAAATATTATTTTTTTATTTTTGGAATTATTTTTTTACCCTCACAGGTTCATATACTTGGTATGGTTTAATGTTTTCGGGCCTCATAATCTACAGAATAACATGGTGAGTGGTGTATTTTACCCATTTATTAACTGGTAGATTGCTGAATTATTTTTGGTCATCAAAATTTGTTCACATATCTTTGCCTTGCTACAATTTATGGGAGAGAGCCAATAGGCACTCTCACATAATTTGTAACAAGACAAATCCTCACAGACTAAATAATTTCTCTTCAAAGGTGATATGGAGAACATCCACTGAATATGAAGCCTTTAAGTTGTGGTAACAACACTTCAGAATAAAGCCCAAATATGGGCTTCCAGCACTCTACCAGTTAAATTGGCTAAATTATCTGACACAAAGCAATAAATTTTTGTGTTTTTAAGTTTGCATTGGTGATAAAAAAGAGAGCATGTGTACCAAAATTGATCTTGCATGAGGGTCTGAGAAACAGATTTTGAAATTTCTATGCCTAATTTGCATAATGTGCTTCACTTCACTTCCACGAGATATTCTCATATCTATCGTGACAATGGATATCAAAACATTTTGTTAGACATTACCAACTACCTTATAAGGTAGTATATAATAAAATACTATTTTGATAATAAATTGAGAAAATCATCCCAAGAATACAGGGTTGCGAGAGGAAATTTCCCAATACTCTGCAGAACCTCTGTCTGAAGATATATTTATTTTCTCTGGTGTTTAAAGTGCATGTTGTTAGCAACTCTTATATCTTCTCCCTACCAATAATACCTACATGTGATACTGATCCTTGGAAAGATTTCTCACAGAACTTCTCATGGATCAGTGTTAGTTACTAGTATTTATTTAGTGGTGTTTAAGGTCACTTTCAGCTATATCATGACCACATGGGGATGAAGTGAAGTTTAGTCCACCCTTTATACCTATGCTGCCCACTTGACTTGAGAGGACTTCCACCATCAGGCATTGGTTCTGGGTCCTATTTTACCTGTAAAGCAGAACTTGTTTACCACAGCAAACAGGCACTGATCCACTTTATGGGGTTCCCACAAGGAAAGCTGCTGGTAGTATTTCAGTGGATAAAAATACAATTTTTGCAACAAATACTACAGTTTATACATGCAAATTTGTTTACTCAGAAAGTCAAGCAAAGACCAAAATATATTTTTCAAGGACATACCAGGACTTTTTACAAGAAAGTCTGGTTTAAAAACACTTTTTAGTTTTAAAAATGATAAATTTAAAGTAATTTGTCTAGTTTTATACTTACCAATGGCCCAGACTAGCTGGTGCAAACTCATTATAATTCAGGGCCAAACACAAATGTTGAACCTCCCCAATCCCCAAAATTTGCATACAAAACCGAAAAATTCAAGTCCTATCTGGTCCTCCATATTTTTGTTATCTGCGCATGCGCAGTATCCAGGAAGGTACAGAAATTGGTGCCAACCAACATTCTTTCTATAGTGCCTGCTAAATGTTATAATCAGCGGGGAGGTATGAGAGCCTACTCATGGGAGGGCCATCCACGTCTGGGCCATTGGTAAGTATAAAAAATGTTCCCCTTGTTCTGAAGGAAAATTCCTCAGAACAAAGAGGGCAGTGGAATGTCATCAGTGCTCGAGCAGACTGCCTAAACATCTTCTAGATGTAATATTAATGGACGACAGTCTGTGCAACAGAAAGAGGACCCAAAGATCTAAGGTCATCGGAGGTGGACTCTAAATTTCTAAGGTAAAACTTGGTCAATGAAGAGGGCTGTGTCCAGTATGCAGCCTTCATAAGATCAGTAATGGCTGTTCTGTTAGAATAAGCCCAAGAAGAGGACAGTGCTCTAACCTCATGTGCTGAAATCTTGTTGACAGAACGTTGATCCGAAGATAGACTTTCATAGGCAATACGTATTGCCAACTGGATCCATCTTGCGATAGAATGAACAGATATATCTTTTCTGTTAGGAAGCAACGAAAGAAAGAATCGTTTTCTTCTCTTTCTAATATAACCTGATCAGTGTTTATAAATGCGCATTGCTCTAACTGGACACAGCAAAGGTCTATGGTTATCCGAGGATGGTAAAGCCTTAATGATAATAGGCTCCGGCCGCTTGTCCGAATCCCATTTCCTTAGTGAGGGTAACACTATTACCCACACTACTGTAATGGGAATCGTCAACAGATAATGCATGAAGTTCAGGCAGAAGCAAAGACTAAGAGAAAGGCTGTTTTATAGGTCAAGAAATTGAAGTCTACATCGTCTAATGGCTCAAATGGAGCTTCTTGAAGCTTCAACAGAACCCAAGCCAAATTCCATTTAGGAATTAATCTGAGGGCTCTAGGTCTATTAATAGAGAAATTTCTAACTAGCTTGGATAAAGAAGAATCTGATCCAATAGCCAAGTTATCATGATGAGCATAAGTGTGTGATAACATAGCCCTTAATAGTGACGGGCTGCAGTTTGAGTACGTCAAACAGGTAGACTTGGCAATCTGAGGAAAGGACAGATCATAGATGTCTACAGACTGGTCCGTACACCAACGGAAGAAAACCCTCCACTTCGCTGCATACTGTATTTCATCTAAATTTTTGGACACTTTTTGTTTTTGGACACCATTTTTTCATCAAAAGGTTAAAAAATTTATAGTAATTTATATATTTTTTATACTTACCAATGACCCAGACTTAGCTGGTGCTAACTCCTTAAAATCAAGGGCCAAACACAAATTTTGCCCCCCAATCCCCAAAATTTGCATCAAAATCCGAAATTTCAATGTCCTATTTGGTCCTCCATACCTTTTATCCACTTCACATGTGCAGTGTCAAGGAGGTCTCGAAATTGGTGCCAATTGTCATTCTTACAACCAGTGCCTGGTAAGCGTTATGTAATCAGTGGGGAGGTATGAGTTCCCAACTCATGGGAGGGCCATCCCTGTCTAGGTCATTGGTAAGTATAAAAAATATATGAATTACTATAAATTTTTTAACATTTTTATACTGTACCAACGATCCAGACTCAGCTAAATAGAAAAAAGGCTGGAGGGCCTAGGACATAAAGGAAAATCCAATAGACTCAATTACATGTAAACAGGATTATCCCCTCAAGGAGAAGAGCCTTGTAACCCTTCTGTAATTGAGCACAATAACATCAATGATCTCTATTAACATCCAGTATAACCCGTTATACTAATATTCTTAAAAGGAAAGCCAATAAATAAAGGAAGTACAGAGAAATGAGACTCTTTATACTCATTAAAAGTGTCTGAGGATTGTATATTAAAGCCCGTATGACACGTGACATATACAATTGCTTCACACCGAGCTACACTTTAAAAATATTACATGAATGAGTTAAACATTAGCTTTACACTTTAAAACCATCCCGGTACCGACTCGGAATTACTGACTTCAGAGGAGATATTCCCTTGCTTTTCACTTTAAAGCAGGTGACCTAAGGGAACACCATCCCGCCCCCCCCCCCCTTCCCCTTGCCCTGGCTCAAGGTTGGGCTCAAGGTTGCGCCCCAACCTGTTGGACTGGCATCCCTCATAATCGTAAAACTCGGATCCAGCGATTGCAGTGGAACTCCCTGAGTTAACCACTGAATATCTGCCTGAAGTCTTAATCTCTTGTTTGACTTGATTCGACAAAACGATGTTCGTAACAAGCGAATGAACCTCTGAAGAATGTCGTCCAGGTAGGCCGACGTTACCACAGACGAATGAGCTCGGAAATGAGTCATTACCGAGTTCATTATTCAAGTGAAAGCCCAGGGCGCTAGATTCAGACCGAAGCACAACGGTCGGAACTGATAAACGACTCCTAGAACAGCGAAGCAGAGATACTTTCTGAATGCCGGATGTACCATGACGCGAAAGTACGCATCCTTGAGATCTATGCTCGCAGCATATTCGTTCACTCAAATGCTCGCTCTGACCGATCGAATGGTCTCCACTTTGGAGCCATGATCAGCTTGTTTATCCAGCTCAGATCTATGACTAGACGAAACGAGCCGTCTGGTTTCGGAACCAGAAACATATGGCTGTATAAACCTGGAGATTCCTGGTTTTCTACGACCTCTATCATGTTCTTCTCCAGAAGAGATTTGACTTCTAATAGAAGCGAACTTCTCTTCTGAGGATTTGAAGGAAGCGGAGTCCATCTTGGACTTCGACTTAACGGAGGTTTTCTTTTGAAGGACAGTTTTAGCCCTTCTGAAATCACCCCTCGAACCCAAGGGTTGTCCGTAATAGACAACCATTTGGTTAAGCAACTCGATAACCTTCCGCCCACTGGAACACGATAGAGGTTTGCACCATCACTTCCTGGACCTGCGAGGCTTGCGGGAGGAGAAACCACGTCTTCCACGACCCACACCTCGCCCGTCGACCTAGGGTCGTCTGACCGGTTGTCTTGGCCAGTATTACGGTCCCTACCTGAGTCGCTACCTTGACGGTCTCTGGAGAAAGACCTTGAGGACTTATAAGAACCTCAAAAGGAACTTCCCTTGGACGTACTTGTCCCAGAAGTGCCTGTCTTACTCTTCTCCGCTTAATCCGACTTTTTAGAAGTGGACTTGAACAGCAGAGAGTCTGAAGTTTTCTTAGTAATTTGATCATTGATCAAGGAAAGCTTGCCGTCGAAGAGAAGCTCTCCGGAGACCGGAACGACTCGAAGAGAGTTTTTCACCTTATGATCCACGCGAGTGGATGCAGCCAGGGTAGCATCATGTTTAACTAACTCCAGATTTGCCACTGAAAGGGCGGAGTTATACGTAGAGGATGCTATGGCCCTCGAAAGAACTCTTAAGGAAGTTTGAACATCCTGGAATTCTTTTCCTTCGAGATGTAATGATAACGCTCTGGTAAGGTGATCTGCGTACGATAATGCGTCTAAGCTGATCCTGTTAGACGAGATTGTCATATCCAACGTCCTGGCTGGAACAGACACAGACGACGGCAAAGACAATTCTAGGTCTTCAGCCTGGTCGGCCAGACGCAGAGGAACTCTTGGAATGCCCTGTCCTGCCATTTCAAATTTATTCCTTGAATTGATGAAAAGCAGCTGTAGAGCATTGGCCAATAAGAAACCAGACTTGCCCGTCTTGGAGGCAAGTTTGAATATAGCGTCATTCAAAAGATCAAATGTCTGTGAGACATTTCTGGACTGGGTCAAAAACTCAGGGACGGTGTCTCTAATCCGGCCGAAAAAGTCTGTGTCCAGCGACGCTATCAGTCTCTTATCCGGCAATGCAGCATTTTGGTCCGGAGGAACATCAGGAAGGTATTGCCAGATGAAATCTACGGCTACCTTATGTTGCTCCGAAAGGGAAAATTCCAACTCCTCTGAATCCCTTTCTCCATCCGGCTGGACCACTTGATAATCTCGGTCGTCCCTTGCTGACTCTGCAGCGGAACGAACCGACCCAGCTTCTTCAGACAGTTCCTGATCGGAAAAGGTTTCTGACGGCTGCTGGGATGCTGCGATAAGATGAGCTATCTGCGATAGCAAGTCCATTACAGAGGGCTGTGGAGCCGCTGTCTTACATGATTTAGCCACTGGAAGCTCCTGGGACATTTAATCCTGCATACTTCTTTTATGCGCACAATTGTAAAGGCCTCATATCCCTGGCTACCAGGTGGCATGACCTGATCGATGTGGAATCCCTGGTCGGCGAAGCTGGCTGTATATCAGTGGTCATGTAGCCAAGGTGCGGTCGTGTGTGTTGCCGTGAGGATGAGGAAGCCGATAGACTAGTCGCTGCGGACTGTCTATGTAACGGAGCGTCCCGAGCAGATGGAGTGGACATATGCTCCGACTGACTAGCATCACGTACAACAACATCTGGTCCCAGATGTTGCTGTAAGAGAGAGGGGCATCTCTCGCTCGCGGTCCGGGTCGACCTGGACGAGCTAGCTACCGGACTGACAGGCTTCCTCCGTACTATCCTCGGATCCGTCGTCGCTGGGTGTGCACGTTCAATGTTTATAGTGCTCGCATCACCCAAACTGCTTCCCTGGACCGCAACGGACGAACCCGGCTGCCGAGCCATGCGATGAATGGTCGCTACACCGGACGAGCTAGCGGACAACAACGCCGTCGATCCTACTAGGGACCTCTTAGGCAATTGTTGTATTTCCATGAGCACTTTTGCCGCTATCTCTTCGTTAGACTGCAACGACGGAGGCACAATTGTTGAAGACATCACGGAAACATCACCCTGTTCTTGTTCCTCTGAAAAAGAGACTGATAAACTAGAGAGACCTTGCAGAGAGAGGACCGGCATGGACCCCTCACCACTAACAATATACCGTGACACACGTCTCCAACGTTTGTCATTCCAATTGGCACACACTGAGCAAGAATTAGTGGGAGTACATAGACTACAAGAAACACAATTAACATGAGAATCAGAGGAAGATTTCCTCGCATTACAATTTGAACAATATTCTTTCATCATGAAAAAATATAAACAGTCATAGTACTCGCACTAACCCTTGAAACAAAGATACATAATATAATATAATCCATTATAACATTTCGAAAAAATAATTTAAAAAAAAAATTGGGGGGAAAAATTTTCAAACAAGCCCAAGTTCCCAATGGGAACAATGAGCCCAAAGGATCCCAAAAAAGCGTAAGTGTGGACAAAAAATTTTAAAACATTTATAAAAATTAATGTAACACTTATGGACAATATTAATGTATCTGGCTATGAGCAGAACTAAACAGAAGACAAGTAATCACTATCAGAAGTAACCGTTGTCAACATAAACAAAAGTGTACAAAAACCAGAAACATGAGTTCAGGCACTGTAAACATGGCCCAAAATCAGTCACCAATTTAAACACTATCCGATGTAAAACAGAGACTTCCAGAGAAGAAACTGCAGTACATCGGATGGTAGATGCAGATCACAACGCCTAACACCCAAGGGTGAGGACGTAAACATGGGAAAAAACAGAATAATCATTCTGTTACCAAGCCAAAACTCCCAAGAAATTTTAGTAAAAAAAATTACAAAAATTATGCCAAAAGCATGGGAGAATAGCAAGGGGGAAATACAGGAAAGGGAGAGAGGAAACACTGAACAAACAATGGTAAATTCATAGCAAGAATTACAACATCAGGGCCATGCCCCAAAATTAGGGAACATGAAATAATTTCGTAAAAAAATTTTAAGTTATGGCCCTGATCATATCCTGCCACTGTTTCATCCTCTCATCCTTCTATTTCCTCCTTAGATCCACCATTTCTTCCATAATGTCTGGCATCATTTAAACTGAGATTTACTTGATTTTAAGGAGTTAGCACCAGCTAAGTCTGGGTCATTGGTACAGTATAAAAATATAATTTTTTTTAAGCCTCGAAATTTTCGGACACTCACTCATAGATCGTCCCGGACTGGTGTGGTGGGAAAATCCCAGTGAAGCATAATCCAAAATGACAATGATTTTCTTTTCAGTTCAATATTTCATCTTTCTTTCTTTGTTTTATGTTAAAAACATGTATCGTATGCACAATATATTGTACAATGGAAATAGAATTATTAAAACAACATTATTTGCAAACTTGTTCTTTATTTATTGACAGGTAAGTATTGTTTTCCTTCTCAAACTGACATGTCTGACGAACTTACCAATCAAATTTTTTTTTCAAAACGTGTGCTTTCATTAGGCTCCTTCGAGATTTGGAAAGAAAAAAACCCACAAATGTTATGTTGAACTGACCTTAAATGACGACAAAAATGAAAGAGTCCCATAAATAAATCCATATAATGCAGTAAAACCATGCACCAGCAACAGAACAGTGTAATTATTACTTCTAATAAACATATTCAGTGCACTGAACACCAACAAAATTTTCCAGTATTAAAAATAGAACAAATGACAATGAGGTCAACACATGTTGCTGCAGGGTTTCACAAAAATTAA
Source organism: Pictodentalium vernedei (assembly GCA_031216915.1). Lineage (NCBI taxonomy): Eukaryota > Metazoa > Mollusca > Scaphopoda > Dentaliida > Dentaliidae > Pictodentalium > Pictodentalium vernedei. The sequence continues at coordinate 472,324,050 of CM062296.1, forward strand.
CACATGGACCCAAACACTGTCAAAGCATACCGGTTTTCGATATTATTTTTTCGATAAACATCAGCAGCGTATGTGGGGAGGGGAATATTTCTAAATCAATAATTTAAACTTGTATGTCAATAATTCATATTTGTTCTTCTAATTAATAGCAACTGGATTCCACACGATGGGGTGGGGGGGGGGGGGGGGGGAGGTGCTGAATAAAACTCATAATTCGTATTTGTCTTTCTTTTGTGAAAAGAGGGCAGGCCATACAGGCTTGGAGCCAATATACACACCACTCAAAAATTGTTTGCACTTCATCGCCTTAGAATGGCTACACTGGTCCGTTTTGAAAACACTGAAACCAGCTCAGGTTTTTTATCTAACAGTAACAACACAAGCACAAGGCTTGATTACTGTTCAACATAATTTGTGGAAACATCAAAACTTTTCAAGTACCGGTAGATCAAGTGATTTCTTCTCAGGGATTTATTGGGAAAGTAAATAAAAACAGAACAAACAAACAAACGGAAACTTTTCATTTCATTCATTCGGTATGTTCATTTTATTCATTTATGCTGAGGATTAAAGTCGCTGTATTGAGCCGCTATTTTAGTTTCCCCATTTCCGAGGTACCCCCCACCATTCGCTTACAATAATTTTATTAACCGATACAGTGTGTTTTTCAAAATTTCCACCCACATTTGCTGCCCATGTGTATTTTGGCCATTTTCAAAGTTTTCAGACACTGGAAAATTTAATTATTTTTGGCGTCCGAAAATTTAGATGAAATACGGTAAACTCGAAAGTATGTTTCGAACATGAAACTTGAAATTCAAAACAATGGAGGCAACACTTGAATTTCAATCGGAATCGCTTTCGATAACACCGATTCTGTTGGATCCGCATCTTGAAAATAGTTGTTGCTATTTTGCAATTGTTCAGCACAGCATTTTCAAATAGACCTCGACTAGAATGTTTGTCAACAGAGTTTAATGAGATGAAATCTATATTTATCACTTGGCAACGGGCCACGAATACGTTCAATTCACAATAATATTGTAACCGATTCTCATTTCTCTTTCAAACTGCGCAATTGTTTTTATTGCGTTCTGTAACTTGTAATAGAAAAGCAATGTTTTCTCATATGGTATTAACCCTTTACCCAACGAATCGCCCGCATCCGCCCGCGTAATATGCAAATTCAGCAGTTGAAAAAATATTATTTTTCAAAAAATTTCAACAAAACCATATCATGTGACCCCTCGTTGGAACGAGCTCATTCCAACGAGGAGTCACATGATATAGTTTTGTTGAAATTTTTTGAAAAATTTGAAAAAATGATATTTAAAATAATAAATTTTGATATCGTCTGCGTTGGGTAAAGGGTTAATAAACGACTCCAGATCGAATGCATGCATTACAGAATTCCCTGATGTATTTGAGAAAATTACAGATTTATTTATAGGTCACTGAAAGAAATAGTCCATTCACGTGCGCCTTGTTTGAGACAGGCATGATAACTACAGTGAAACCTGTCTTGAGAGACTGCCTGTTTTGCCAAGCAAAAGCGGTCTCTCAAGACAGGTGGTCTCTCATAACAGGTTTGGGGATTTCTGTAAGTCACTGACAAATCCAAGGTATATTTGTTGTGGGGCTAATGAATAAAAAAAAACCAGAACAACTTTATGTATTCATCTTATAATTTATTATGTACATGTCAAATATTTTTAATTCATCTTATAATTTATTATATGTCAAATATTTTTTTATTCATCTTATAATTTATTACATGTCAAATATTTTTTTAATGTTTTCATTCATTACATGCATTCATGAATAATGTATTTCAGTTACATGTACATGTTGTATAACCTTATTTCATGTGTAAATAAAATAAATAAAATACTCTTGTGTGAATAAAAAACCAATAGTTGCATCATTGTTGTTATTTTATCCTGCAACTTATTTGAACAGTGTACATTTCTGTAATTTGTTGTATACCCAAGTTCCCAACCAATGAATGATTGGTGGCTTCATGAGGAAGTGAAGGTAAGGAATTCAGGATATATTTCCCAATATTATTATTATGAGTGAGGGGGGTGGGGAACAAAAATTACAGGAAATTCTCCAAGTCCCAGTCATTTGATGTGATAAAAAGCACAGGCCCTCGTAGTTTGATCAATATTCTTAAGTTAAATACAGATGCTACCAATATATCAGGAATTTTCTTGTGCTTATCCTGCAACTTATTTGTTCTGTAATTTGTTGGATACCCAACCGATGGACAATTAGTGGCTTCATGAGGAAGTGAAGGTAAGGAGTTCAGGACGCCCTAAATTACATTCAATATATTTCCCAATATTATTATTATGAGTGAGGGGGATGGGGAACAAAAAGTACAGGAAATTCTCCAAGTCCCAGTCATTTGATGCGATAAAAAGCAGAGGGCCTCGTATTTTGATCAATATTCTTAAGTTAAATACAGATGCTACCAAAATATTATTAACAGATTATCACATTTTCAATGTACAAATTGATAATATTTTGGTGGCACCTGTATTTAACTAACTTTGATCAAACTATGAGGCCTCTGATTAAATGAGTGAGAAGAAATAGCAGAAGCAGTTCGCGCACAAATTATATCCACTGGTATTGTACAGTTCACACAACATATGTATAAATAGACTTTTAAATAAAGTAGAGCAAACAAACCTCCGAAAATTAGAGCCATTACATGTATTATATATTTCACGTGCAGAAGTTGTTGTTGACATTGACGAGTGACGTCATACGTGCAGTGCATGTACAACAAACAGTTCATTGATGAATATGGAAAAAATGGAACAATTGATAATTTGTGTTGGACATACATAACACTTCTACAACAAGCAAATTTACTTAACAGTCTAAAGATATACATGTATACACCAACATTCTCAATTACCTTTCCAAGTAGGGCGTTTTGGGTTTGAGATTAAATGACATTTTCTGTCATTGAAAACCAATTGTGTTACCTCCCTTTGAACGTTGCACATTCGTTGAATGCAATGAATCGATGGTGCCTTTTTTGAATGCACTGAATATATTTGTTTGCGTTCATAGCAGAATTTAACATGGAATAACACATTCACCAATAAAAAGGCATACAAAACACAAGCAGTGATTCAAGAAATGTAATCTTGCATTAAATCAGTGACCCCTTTTCTCAAACATTAATTGCGCTGTTTATGCCTTTTACATAGCACGTGCTGTTCTATTTAAATATTTTAAGTCAGTCAAATAAATCAATGTGGAGCTTGACCTGTTTTTTTTTTACGACTGCGTTAACAAAATTGCACCTCAAGGGCTACTGGAACACAAATGGTCCATGAGATGAAAACTTGTTAATACGGTTGTGTTTTCTTCATGGATATAATCATTCACCTGGGGGGAGTGGGGTTTTATTCTCTGAGCTTAAAAGTTGATACAGCTTGAAAAGTTGGGGGGAGGGGGGGGGGGGTGCACCTCTCCACAAACTACAGGGCTATTACAACTGCATTAACAAATTTGCACCCCATGGGCCTTTGGAACACAAATGGTCCAGGAGACGAAAACTTGTTAATACACACAAACTACAGATCTATAATTTTCAATATTTTACATTATTCTGCAACCGACGAGTTGAAAAAGTTAGTTATTGTAGACTGACGGCATTGATTGAGTACCTGCACTTTATTTTTCTCAATTGCCGTTTCCATTTGCTGGCACATAAAAAGAAGTTCTGCACTCTTATGGTGCACACTATAGTTTTTCAACTGGGAAATGAATTCTAAGGCTTGCAAGTGTGAGGGTATTTGTGGCTCACTGACACAAGGTTCAGCCTCATCGTCACTTTCACTGTCAGTTTCATTTCTTTCATTTATTGCAATACCTTTCAAAATATCGTCTTCCCAATTTGTATTGTCATTGAAACAATTATCGACCTGGTCGTCACTGGCAACATATTCTTCCATAGTTACACCATTGAGGAGACTATCAAAATTACTTTCCTTTTCTGAGTCACTGCACAATTCACTATTGGAGGGGGTACTTCCTAAACCGCACCTCGAAAAACACTTTTTAATTGTATGAGCAGATACGTCCATCCAAGAAGATTTTAACCACATTATGGCAGAAAGTATATTTATACTTTTTGCTATTTCCGAGGCAGAAGAAACTTCGTCAATTTTACTTAGCATGTGATTTAGCATTTTCTTTCTGTAATTAACCTTCAAGTTTTGAATAATCCCGGCATCACACGGTTGCACCTTTGAGGTGGTATTTGGTGGAAGGAAAACTAACTGAATATTACTCAACACAATATCAGGATGACCACTAAAATTATCCACCAACATAAGTATTTTTCTGCCTTTTGCCCTCATTTTTCTGTTCACTTGACCAAGCCATGCCTTGAAAATATCTCCGGTCATCCAAGCTTTGCGATTTGCATAGTAAGTTACTCCCAAGTCTGAAAGTTTGACGCTCCTAAAACACCGAGGGTTCTGTGATTTTCCAATTATCAGAGGATCTAATTTTTCACCTGTCGCACTGCAGGCCACAAGGACAGTTAAGCGTTCTTTGGCTTTTTTTGTTCCTTTCCGACAGTCACTTTTATGAACCAGGGATCTTTCTGGTAAACCACGATAAAAGAGGCCAGTCTCATCAGCATTGAAAATGTCCTCTATTGCAAAACCAGATGTGATGGATGGTAACTGCCTTAACCAATCGCTTACAGTTGCAGGATCCACATCAGCTGATTCTCCACTCAAAACACTTGCTTTGATGTTATATATGGCACAAAAACTTTCCAACCAACCATTTGACGCTGTGAAGTCATCGTGCCCTAATTCCATGGAAGCGACTATGGCCTTTTGTTGTATTAATTTTCCAGTGATTGGAACATTCTTACTTCTGGCAACACAGAACCATTCCCATACTCTTTCATTCAAATTACTATAAATTGTTCTTCTCGCCTTTAAGTATTTACGTTCCGCTCCATCTCCTGATTCCCAGTTTTGTTTGATCGAATCTTTTTCCTTTATTATATTCTGGATTTGAGTCTTGCCCACCGACAACTCTTGAGCAATTTTCCTGGCACTACTCCCATGTTCAAAACGTTCAATTACTTGAACACGTTCTTCAAGCGTCAATATTTTTCGCTTTTTACTTGGATGTTCGTACGTACTCATGATTAGGGTTGTTATGTTGCTGATGATGATGAATGAAAGGTTATGTTGCTGAATGCATTTGGATCATCTTATATGCTATTTTCGTTGTTGTTACAAAAAAAACACCGGAACAACTTTGTTTTATTATTTATATTCGTAAGAAAAGATAAAATAGGGCAAAAGAAGAAGCCGACCGCTGTGGATCTGATTAAGCCTCATTGTAAAGCTGACACTCAACTGTCAAAACATATGCTGTGTTCATGAAACAATGGGTTAGAAAGTAAAAATTATTTATTGTAATGAAAACAAATCATGGATTCAAAAACTAATAATGAACAAAGGACAAAGAAGTGTTACATGACAGCTTGGGACTTTTTTATTTTAGTGCACATCGAGTACATGTAATTACTTCGTGTTCCTCCTCAAACATTTTTGCAGAATAACAATGCAAGCTTCACCTGCTTCTGAACTGTAAATAAAAACACATGGGCATGTTTCAGTCACGTGTATAAACAAATTATAATTTAATTGGACCGCCCTGATGTGTTCAAGACATCCCCCATTGTTATTAAAAAATGACTCTTCACATGTGTTATTTCCAAATAGTTTCTAAAAATGAGGTTGCTTTATGGATATTTAAAAAACACAAGGTATGGATTCGTCCTAATTTGTGAACAGCAATTTTACCAAAGTCATTTATACACATAATATATATATATTTATTCTAAATTATTTATATTTTCAAGTGCTATGTGACAAGCGCCTCTTTTTGACAAAAATTGAAATTGAATTAAATCTTGTGGCACGTTAGTTTACGAGTAAAACCCAGTCCGTATATGGTCCCAGTGGTCGCTGATGACAGGTGAAAAATTTGATTTTTGCCACCATTTTGTGGTGGCTGGTCGCGTTAGACAGGTGGTCGTTCACGACAGGTCAGTTACAATGCAAAACCAATCTGTACATGGCCGTGGCGGTCGTTCAAGACAGGTGGTCGCTCACGGCAGTGGTCTCTCAAGACAGGTTTCACTGTATCTGGAAAACCTGACACTCTTATTTTCCGGAGAGCTGGATTTGATGGGCAAACTACAGTGGTATTGAGGACTATTTGTGGTAGTCATATAACATATGTCTTTATTATTCATTGGTGTTTAAGGTCACAGTCAGCACGTAAGGCTCTATCATGATCACAACACAGGTGTGAAGTCAAGTTTAGCCAATAGTTTAAACCTATGCTACCTACTTTAGAAGATTTCCACCGCAGGCATTGGTTGCTGGGTCATATTTTACTAGTAAAGCAGAACTTGATTACCATTGCAAACACGCACTGTTTCACTTCTCGGGGTTCCCATTGGGGGAAGGGGGGGGGGGGGGGCACTTGAATGAAACTTTATTCCAAGAAGATGCCACAAGCAATAATTGTTTTGGGAGAAACAAATAAAACAAGAAGGACGCCAATGCCCTATAGCTCACCAACATTCCTCTTTGATAGTAACTTTGGCAAACACAAGAACTGTATCAAACAGGCTCATAACATGTGACAAAGCTTACCTAAACACAACCTCTTAAAAGTAAAACACAGAAACTGACATAAACACTAAGTTAAGCATGAAATTCTGAGCTAAACAGAAAACTAAACGCAACTAAAAATGTCAAGAAAAATGTTTAAAATGCAGGGTATGAGGGGTTAATCATGGAACAATGATACTGAGGAACATGTATGATGAATATAAGTGTCATGGGAAGAGAAGGAGCACAGCAGCTGACCTAAACACTAAGTTAAACATGAAATTCTGAGCTAAACAGAAAACTAAACGCAACTAAAAATGTCAAGAAAAATGTTTAAAATGCAGGGTATGAGGGGTTAATCATGGAACAATGATACTGAGGAACATGTATGAGGAATATAAGTGCCATGGGAAGAAAAGGAGCACAGCAGCTGACCTAAACACTTAGTTAAACATGAAATTCTGAGCTAAACAGAAAACTAAACACAACTAAAAATGTCAAGAAAAATGTTTAAAATGCAGGGTATGAGGGGTTAATCATGGAAAAATGATACTGAGGAACATGTATGATGAATATAAGTGCCATGGGAAGAGAAGGAGCACAGCAGCTGACCTAAACATCAAGTTAAACATGAAATTCCGAGCTATACAGAAAACTAAACGCAACTAAAAATTTCAAGAAAAATGTTTAAAATGCGGGGTATGAGGGGTTAATCATGGAACAATGATACTGAGGAACATGTATGATGAATATAAGTGTCATGGGAAGAGAAGGAGCACAGCAGCTGACCTAAACACTTAGTTAAACATGAAATTCCGAGCTAAACAGAAAACTAAGCGCAACAAAAAATTTCAAGAAAAATGTTTAAAATGCAATGTATGAGGGGTTAATCATGGAACAATGATACTGAGGAACATGTATGATGAAAATAATTGCCATGGGAAGAGAAGGAGCACAGCAGTTGACCTAAACACTAAGTTAAACATGAAATTCCGAGCTAAACAGAAAACTAAACGCAACTAAAAATGTCAAGAAAAATGTCTAAAATGTAGGGTATGAGGGGTTAAATCATGGTAAAATGATAATAATCATCATATAGCAGCATTATAAAAGCCATGATATGGAAATAGGGCGAATAAGTGACCAAAACAGAAACTTTAACATTATTGGACACGTACGCTGACGCCGACGCTGATGCCGACGCTGATGCTGACGCCGACCGATCGAGCCATTCCATAAGCTCACACAACTAAAGTTGGTGAGCTAAAAATTACTTTGACACCATCACTGTACCATTATCCTCATATGGTGAAAGCCTGATATAGGAAAATTTTCAATTACCAACAGAGATACCTATTTACCCAGAATTTTGGTAATTTTCTGACATTCTGGTAAAGATTTGTTAATGTATTTTATTGTAGCTTGTTTTACAGAGCTCATGGAGCAAAGTCAAACAACCTATAATACACTAACTACTTTAATAGTAGGCCCCTCTAAAACACATACTCATTAATGGAATTATCCTGTTAACTGCATATAACTGTCAAAGACTGAATAATTTCTGTACCTTCGGTGCAAATTTGATCTGTTTACTGCTTATAGGGCATAGAATAAATCCCTGTGGATCGAATAAATGAGAATGAATATCAAACCTTACCATGAAAGTTAAGATGTCTGAAAAAGTTTGTAAACAAATGGTTGTTTCAAACAGACTATCTGATGGAAACTAAATGTTTCAAATTTTGCAAAAACATTCCTGAATGCACAGCAAGTACCATGAATCTGAAACAATCAACATGTTACTCATTGTGTCTCTGATAGTTCTTGAGATATAACTCTGACTGGGGAGAAGAAGAAAGGGAGAGGGAGTTACAGAAAGCTTAATGTTGTAATCCAACCCTTTCATGAAAGGTGGCAGAGTAAAAATATTGTAACAACCCTTATATTCAAAATCTCTACATATCTATTTGGTCTGAAAACTTGTGTATTAAAACCATTTATTTTGTCACATGTTGTTTGACAGAGTTCGAACTCTACCAAACAAGATGTAATAAAAAAAAAAATACCCAATTTATCCACAAAATGCAGAGAAACAACAAAATTCTGGTAAACTGACTACACTGTTAATTGAATATTTTTTTTACTGGAAAGATGTTAATTCAGTTAAAAGGATTCCATTGGCTTGGAAGTCTGAAGCAAAAGATCTCTTGTACCTGTAGATTCCAAGTAGTCAGAAAAAGTTTCTCTAGATCACTGTGTTTATTCAATTAACAGGGATGCACTTTGTGTGCGAATAAGGGGTTCATGCATTCATGTTCAAACTGTATTTTTTACCATACAAGATCAATTTGGGTGGAGATATAATACTGAACGAGACGCCGAAGGCTTCTCGTTCAATATTATCCCTCTGCCCAAATTGACTGAGTGCGGTGAAAATGACAGTTTGAATGCGAATGCTGTTCTGTATTTACTGCACAGCTACAGTTTACTAAAAAAAAGTATTAATCAATTTTGGCAGAGGGATAATATTGAACTTGACGCCTTTGGCTTCTTGTTCAATATTATCCCTCCGACGAAATCAAACTAGTTCAGTACAAAATGACAGTTCGAATACGTATGCTGTGCTGTATTTACTGCACGCCTACAGTTTACTAAAATATTATTAAAAACACAAATTATTGTCAAAAATAACCAAAATGTAAAAAAAGAAATAGTTAAATAATCTGTGAACATGATCTGTATTGTTCAAGGACAATACATAAAAATTTATTGTTCGCTTTGGTTTTTGCAGAAAAGGTGTGTATTTTATGAAAATAAAAGCACAAGCATGCAATAAAAGGTTTTCTTAAAGGTATGACAAACAGTTTGGTATTTGAAAATTATATGTAATTAACAGAGGTGTGCTATTATGTGATATCCAGTTAAATGTGCTCCTTTGTATTTTGTTAAGAACATTATTTAGTGTGACTTGAGAGCTTGTTGAAGAATAACATTAAAATAACAGAGCAGTTAAACCCTTTCAACTTAAATGTACTGGCAACAGTAATTCAGTTTAATAGTTTAAAGAATGGGATACTGATTACATAAATATCAATGCTAGCTGCTTAATTATATTTTTCCAGCACCAGCAGCAGCACCAAACATTTTTCCATACACCAATAATAAACTTAACCTGTTTAATTTCATAATGTTTACAGAATTAATCCCTTTTAATTGGTGTAAACAATTTTTTCATTTAACAAACTTGGCTTGCTTTAAATATAAAAGAATTTAAGACAATATATGTTCCAATAAGACTAAAATCCTTACTGTCTGATTGGACGAGAGCTTGCTTAGTTGTTTCTATGTTTATGGCTCCAATGGCATATGTTACCATCTGACGTAACTAAGTGAAATATTTGAAAAGATGATAACAATGGTAGGAGATTCAAAGTGCATACTGCCTATAAAAACATATTTCTCATGGCCAGAGATTATGCTATGAATGTATACTCACAAACCCACTTGTAAGTTCATGATTTGAACAGAGATGGAATAACCTCATCCTTTACCTAAGTTATTGATTTTTTGTCCAGTGATGTCATGAGTACATGAGAGGTCTAATTACTAAATCTGATATCGTTGAAGTTGCCTTTTATTGAAGTTGCCTTGTTGGTTTCACAATGTGGGTTTTGGGCTTTGGATAGGGTCTTATTGGAACATACACGTTGTTGTGATGAATTCATGGTATATGGTCTGAAGTTTGGGACTGGGGAGCATATGTTCAACCTCAATGCTTTGCTTCTCGGTTGAACATAAGCTCCGAGCCAGAAACATCATACCATTTACCGTCAATTCATCACAATAACTTATAATACTGTCTGATAGAGCTTACTGTGCTCTATTAACTGGCTGAGGGCTTCATTATTTTTGGTGGTCTGAAATTGTTCACCAAAATTTGTTATATTACAAATTACTGAAGAATGTCCACAGGTGATGGGATAAAACAAATTTATATAAACAAAATATTATTTCGGTTTGACTGGATAAGAGATACGAGCAAGAAAAATGTTGACTTTTGCTCTGGTACCCTCATTTTTTAAAAGCCATGATAGTGGATTCTGGCACTCAACCAGTTAATTATGCTATAATGAAATAAATTACCTATTTATTATCAGAACAATGATAATAAATGTTCAATGAGGTGTCATGAGCTTATGTTTTTGGGGCAAAAAATTCTTAATTATTCATGATTTTTTTTTTCAAGTATCGTCTGCTATGCATGAAGGATAAGGAGTTAATTTTGATATTCTTTTCTCATTTTTAAAAAAAAATTACCTCCCTTACTGATACAAAATTCTTACCAGTGTACTGTGGCATCAGGGGCTGTGTTATACCAGACCCTCTGCTGTCAACCCTTTGCTCAACTTCTAGATCTCCAGCCTCTTCTCTTTCTATCATTGCATCAAGCCTAAAATAATATCAAACTGATTGTTAACTCTTTGCATGCTGCTGACGAATATTCCTGCCCAGCACAGGGTTTCTCTTGTCACTGAAATAAGTATAAGTTGGGCACATTTAATCGTATTTACCCCATGTAATTGAAGGAATTTTTTCAACAATGATTTCTTGTATTACATTGAGATTAATTTTTCATCAAATCAGTCATGGCTGCTGTGCCCCCCCCCCCCCCCTTTTCTTTTGAAGGAATCTTCAAAAAGAAAGAGGGGAGCGCTCTGGAATCATTAAAAAGCGGTACCAAAAAACAATATAAATATTCGTCGAACAGGAACTCAGGTATTAATTATTATTAATAAATGGTGCTTAATACCACTTCAGAGGCTAAGGCTATAGCGACAATTCCGGTAATTAATATCGCCCGCTATATAACGTACACCGGCGTTGGCATGCACAAAAAGATCGAAAACTGGAGATATAATATATAACATACACATGTCCAATAAGACCACAATGAACAATCTCTGCAAAGTGACACACTTCCAAGGTAACCCACAGGCGACCCCATTCAGGCGTACAATAAATTCCGGTAACAAAACTCTCCGACGTGTACTATCTGATATCCATGACACAATAAACGTACGAATATACAATAATGTAAACAAGGTATATTTGAATGAGTATCAACGTTAATAGAAACCTGGGTCTAGAAATGGAAGTAGGTATGATTAACAGGCTCGACGCGGACCGCCCCCAAAATAATTCATAATTTCTAAGGTCCATAACATACAATAATGCGTCTGCCTAATAAATCATTATTATGCACATGAACATTGAAAACCTGCATGTAATCATCTGAATACCTGTTAACTGGCTATGCAGCCTCCGAGGTACCCAAACACTAGCAATTTATTTATGATGAATTATGTGCTCGTATATGACATATAGATGAACAATCACAGAAAACCAACCAACTAAAAAGTGGATGTGCCCATGTGTAGAAACCAGTTTTGAAAAAAAAACAGCTTTTGAAAAAATAAAAAAAAATTTAAAAAAATTCCCAGTTTTGAATAAAAAAATCACCGTTTTTGAAAAAAAAAACAGCTTTTGAAAATAAATTTACCACTTTTGAAAAACAAATTCTAACCACATTTGAAAAAAAAATTACCACTTTTGAAATAAATTGTCGTTTTTTGAAAACTGGAACTTTTTTTCAAAACTGGTTATTTTTTTTTCAAAACTGGTTATTTTTCCAAAACTGGAAATTTTTTTTTATCAAAAGTGGTTATTTTTTTTTCAAAACTGGAGAAAATTAATGAAAAACAGTTCTTTTTTGGTTTCAAACTTTTCACCAATCTTCAGCCGTATAGTCGACACCCAGCATCCTGCACAGGTCAGACAGATTCAAGTCGGCACCAGGCGACATCCAGTTTTGAAGGCACCACCGCAATCAGATCACATGACCACCACCACGGCATGCTCCTCCTCTCACCCCTCTTCCCGTCTCTGCCTCCTCCTCCCTTGCCCCTCCTCGTCTCTCTTCTCCTAATCTCGCCTCCTCTTTCCTAGTCTTCCCTCCTCCAATGACAACCCCCTACCACCACCACCTTCACCACCCACTCTACCACATCCTCATCCTCCCCCTCCTCCCTTAGAACAATTACTTTGGTTATGAATAGCTGTTGCACAGTCTAAACGAGTGGCATGGGGGTCAATTATAACCAGTTCCTGCACACACCATTGCTGTATTTGTTTCAAAAATAAATAACGAGTAACGTCCCTTGAATAGTTTCAAAAATGTACACAAACACTATTTGACTGTATTCACAGCCTTTTATATAGCAATTATTGTGGCCATTAACATATGTTTCTCTCATTGGAAAGTGTTTTGCATAAAGCATGAAACCATTGCTTGTATGTTAATAAATCTGAATCTAATAATGCGGGGCTAGGATTTGGTCTATCATGTGTTTAGAACCCACTATAGGGTATCGATATTATTCTGGTGTGATTATATATTTACCCCGAAATAAATACAGATCTAGTTCAACTTAAAAGTACAGAATTTTGATGAGAAATTAGTTTACAATTCGCGCCCTATCATAAAATCGATAAAACAGCAAAAATAATATACAGTACAGAAAAACTCGATATGATGCTCCAGGCATGTCTGACCATTAAAATCGATGTTGAAACGTTGATGTGTTTGAATGTGTCGGTCATTATATTTACAAATAAAAATACTTAACAACGCAAATATTTATTAATATGTCAGCTTTTTTCAGTTTCTTAATTCCATTAAATAAATTAGTTCCATAGTGCCACGTTCCGATCGGACTTTGGCACAACAGCTGAATTGTACAATTGTAAACTTTACAAATTGAACTACATAACATAAACACTACTGAAGGGGATTTTCTACTGACTTATAAGACATGCGTGAGCTCTACCTTGAATACAGCCAAAAAGGGTCGAAAGGGGCTTGTCCCCCATACAGTCCCTGCACGCCTCCGGCGCGAAACCATTTCGCTCGACGTGTTTACCTTGAATACCTCCGTTTGGTTAAATAGACCACTACGCTCTTCAATGAAGCACCCTCTATAGGATGTGGAGATGCGCCTTTGGCCAATCAAACATATGGAGGGTATCAATTAAATACAGCTTCCATCAAATGAGGGGTATTAGCAAATTATTTGCGCATTACCCCTCGATGGTAAAACACCCATTCTGCCCATTGTTCTGGTGGCAATTGAACACAATGGGACACCCGCCACCCCTTTGGGTTTTCTCTATAAATCCCCTGGGGTGCAGGTATCCTTACCACCATTATGTCCCCGATACATGGGCCGTGCCTGGCGGTATTCGTGTCGGAGAATACCCATAACACCCTTTAGAGATGCCAAGGGCCGTTTCATTGGGTGATCATAGAGATGGTGCCAGCCATCCTATTGCACCCTGTGAACCATAAGGGTATGTCAAAGAATGTCTCTCGGTGCCCAATGCTAGTAGGGAGTTTATGTCACATTATCAGTACTCAACCATATGGAGCATATCAATTAAGTACAACTTACATCAACTGAGCGGCATTAGCGCAATAGTGTACCATTAGCGCCAAAATACATAGGACTCCCTCCTCAACATCCACACGCTTTGGGTTTTCTCTCTAAACCCATGGAGGTGTAGTTATCCATCCTCACAAAAAATATCATCATTTGCACCACATATATTTCCCCAGGTACGGCAGGTAGACAAGAAACGTGTCCCATAGCACTATCACATACCGAGTAGCACATAGCACTATCACATACCGCGTCCCATACCACAGAAATGGACTTGACCATTCGTGTCAAATAATATCCTCTTAACACCCGTTAGGGTGGTGGAAGAGGCCAAGCGTACCAAGGTTGTTGTAATCATATATCTCTGTAGAAAATCACTATAGAAGCCCAATTGCATTCCTGAAGATTGCCCCCGTAACCACAAGTGGATGGTCGTGCTCCTTAGTGTCAAAGAATATCTCCGTACAGATATCCTCAAATAGACGGAGCCCCGTGGTGTCCTGTGCAATGGCCCCTGGTACTCACATACTTGTGAATAGGGTGAAAGAGTTCAGATAATGTGCAGGGCGTTACAGAGAAGTTCCCCAGAAAGAGGTACCCACCCTAAAAAAGAGTACCCTTGACTGGAAATGGGACGTTTTATTGTAGGGTCACCTGCCAATCACACCATTGTCACCGAAGGAGGGAGGAGTCACCTGTCAATCACACACTTGTCACCAGAAAGGGGAGGTTTTATTGGTGGTGTCACCTGTCAATCACACCCTTGTCACCGATGGGGAAAGGAGTCACCTGTCAATCACACCGAATGCGTCATGGAAGAAAAAGTGTCCCCATATGAGGGGGTATGCTACATCTCAAGATTCCTATATTTCAAATCAATCAAATAACATTTTCTCAAAACTGCTACAAGTAGACGGTTTTGTTGGCTTAGATCACATACAAATATAGCACCACCCACAGCCAAGATTATTACCACTCATGCTGGCAAAATTATCACAATCTGCCTTGGCGGAATTATCAGAGCAGGTGATGATAGGTTTCAACCGTTTGCAGGGTGAATGGTAATAATTTGGTCATTGCGGATAGTGAAAATTTGTCAAAACGGGTGGTGATATTTTTGCCAGAGTTGATAATGATAATCTTGCTTTGACAAAATTGTGTCACCCATGTGTTTTGTCTTCCTCTGTCATTCACGCTGACAACATATCAGACTGGAATCACTGGGTGGTCATAATTTAGGCAAGCGAATAGTAAATCTTATGGGGTGGTGGAATAATTTTCCCAGAGTGGGTGGCGATAATTTTGCGTTAGCAAATTTATCATTATTACATCTGGTCTGAGAAAATCAGCACCATCCACATGCACGAGTACTGGGTAAAAATAGGTAAAAATGCAGGGGGCGAGGGTTGTTTGGAAACGCGATTGGATCTTTCAGCAAGCTAACTGCGTACTTTCACGTTGAAATCCTTCCTATTTCATAAGCTGATGATACAGTTACGGTAACTAACTTGTGTAGGCATGTTGCATTATTGACGGACTGATTCAATTCACTTGGGCCGTGGATGTTATTGTTAGTGATCTTGGAATAGGCTGCATTCGCCTAGACCAAGATATTTATTTATTTATTTATTTATTGGTGTTTAAGGTCACATATTTCTGCACAATGGCTAACCATGACCGTGACAGTTTTACGGGTGGAGGCAGCTGGAGTACCCGGAGAGAACCACCGAGCAACGGTGAGCAACTGTCAGCTCCCCAACATACCAACTCTACACAAGCAGGGTTAGCATTGGTTGAAGACAGGTGCACCATCGACGTGCAGTACGCCTTAGTATACAGCGTCACCGTGCCCCCACGTGGGCAATGGGGGTGAAGTGTCTTGCCCAAGGACACAACGCGGCTGCCGCAGGTGGGATTCGAACCGAGGACCTCTGGGCATGCAGCCTGCACCTCTACCAACTGAGCCACCGCCCCCCCCCCTAGACCGAGATCACATCACAAGGCATTAGTAAGCTGATTCAGGTTCCTACAGCGGAGTAAACCCTGTTACTAGTTCCTAGTTCAATGTGAACACCGCTACTTGTTCAATGTGAACATCGGTACTAGTTCCTAGTTCAATGTGGATCCCATTACTAGTTTCGAGTTCCTAGTTCGGACTTTGAGCGGCAGAGGGTCGCTAGAATCATCGCTAGGTGGGTCTAGGTAGGCATTCAACGGTGAGGGTTGTTAAAATCGTCGCAACTGTCTTGCGGTGAGCTGTTACTAAAATCGCTGCTAGTGGCAAGCCCGGGGGAAATGTCTAGCGGCAGACCGTAGAGGATCGCTAGGACGAACCCATGCACCTGGGTGTCATAGCAGAAAAGCAACAAGGCCCTTCCTGGCCCCTTTAGCGGTTATTCTAGCGACCCTCTACCGCTCCAAGTCTGAACTAGGAACATTGAACTGGTAACAAGGAACAAGTTACTGGTTTGTTGTTTGATATGATGCCCGGGTTGGTCCTAGCGACCCTCTACGGTCTACCGCTAGACTCTTCCCTGCCCTGTCCTGCCCGCCAAGTCACTTGGCAAACTGCGCCGTTAATCATGCATTGGCACCGATGGCCGGTAGCTCAGCGGCGAGTCTCCCGAGAGCGGTGCCGGGACAAATAGTGTTCCCGCTGTTATGCCGCCGGCCTTTGGGGGAAGTCCCGGGAAAAACTGCCGCTGATCATGCATTGGCGCTAGTCTCTTCACCGGCCTTGCCACTAGTGGTGATTCAAGCGACACCTGCCCGGGCCCATTTAGCGACAATTCTAACAACCCTTCACTGCTAGATGCCCGATTGGGCCCCTCTAGCGATGATTCTAGCGATCCTTTACCGCCCCATGCAAGTCCGAACTAGGAAGTAGTAACGGGATTCACATTGAACTAGAAACTATGGACTATGAACTAGTAACGGAGCTCTCGCCGCTGATTTATATCCTTTTCTCTGATTCGTTTTACCTTCTGATAGTCAAGGCTCTGTGTGTGTGTGATAATGTTGTCGGTTGGCAAGTTAGCCCTTTCACGGTTGACCAGCGCAGCCGATGTTCAATTCATGGTAACAGAATTGGCCTAAGGCCAAAAAAAAAATCCTTTGTTTCCGGTAACCCGACCAACCCTCCGATTTTGTTGCCGACTCCAATATTTTTTTTCCCATCCACGTTCCCCAATGCTCTACCTCCACTACTTACCTTCGAGATGAAATATTTCTGTCCCGATGTTTCCATATTCCATGAAATAAGAATTACATTTGTGTTGAAATAAATATTCTTCAGTATAAAATGAGAATTAGATTCACATTCAGGGCTGTCAGTGTGTACATCATTAATATCATGTGAAGAACAAGTTACGATTCTGTCTCGAGGATTCTGTATACACTAATGGTAAGGGCCATACATGGACAGACAGTGGTAGTCAGTATTTATTTATTTATTTATTTATTGATGTTTAAGGTCACATATTTATGCACACTGGCTAATCATGACCGTGACAGTTTTATGGGTGGAGGAAGCCGGAGTACCCGGAGAGAACCACCGAGCAACGACGAGCAGCTGTCAGCTCCCCAACATCGTAACTCCACACTGCAGCACAGGCAGGGTTAGACTGGTTGAAGACATGCGTACCATCGACGTGCAGTACGCCTTAGTACACGGCGGCATCGTGCCCCCACACGGGCAATGGAGATGAAGTGTCTTGCCCAAGGACACAACGTGGTTGCCGCAGGTGGGATTCGAACCGAGGACCTCTCGGCTTGCAGCCTGCACCTCTACCAACTGAGCCACCGTGCTCCCGGTAGTCAGTATACTAGAGTAGGTAGAAGCCATTACACAGGTAGAACAGGCCAAGGATGGATTTAATCCAATGAGTGCTATCAACGATAAGGGTCTGTGAAAGGTTAGGGTTATTTTGGTGTCATCGTTGGGTCGTAGTTTGTTATTTTCAATTGAGCTTCAATAACAGTTTCAACAAAATGAGTCATATCGTGTCGGGCAATTTTGCGGAGGGAGGATGAGCCGTGACCAACACGTGGAGATAAAGTCAAGGTTAGTCAACCGATTATACTCAGGTTGTTCATTTTAGAGGACTTCCACTCCAAGTAACCTTGTTTTAAAACGCTAGCAACTTTTTATTCCCCCGACTGATCTAGTCGGGAGGTGGGGGGGGGGGGGAGGGCTCCAGCACTGTCATTATTTGTCGGATTCAAATAAATTTTGCTATGCTTGTACCTCAACATGGGGGAATGGATCCTACAGCAGAATTAATAATTTTGCCGAAGGATTTACTGAGTTATTTGCCCTTGTTTAACTTAGGGGATTATTATTGAAAAATGTGTCCGTCCAACATATTTGCTGCTGTGGCACTGTCATTATTTGTTGAATTCAAATAATGTTTGCCATGCTTATACCTCAATATGGGGGAACGGATCCTGAAACAGAATTAACATCTTCACATAAACATTTACATAGTTATTTGCCCTTGTTTAACTTAGGAGATGATTGCATGATTGTGTCCGTCCAACATATTTGCTGCCATCATATGTTGGATTTAAATAATTATTTCCCCGAAAAATAATTTCGGGGGAATGTAGTCGTGGCGTCGTCTATCTGTCAGTCAGTATGTTCGAGCTAACGAAATGGGTTTAAGTGTTTAGTCGTAAGTACGGAAGGGGTTTATGTCTGCCCCGGCTGTTTTTTGGTTTATGTGGCTATTTTTGGCTTATGTAACTTATTTTCAAGTACAGGTGGGGATTATGTGTCTTTTTTCACCTTTAGTCACATAGTGCAAATTTAAGATCCTGGGGGGGGGGGGGGCGTGGGGGAGGGGTTAGGGTCAGTAGTAGGGTAGAGTTAGGGTTAGCTACCATCCGAAAAATTTCCTAAAAGTTAAAAAATTTATAGTAATTTATATATTTTTTATACTTACCAATGACCCAGACATAGCTGGTGCTAACTCTTAAAATATAGGGCCAAACACAAATTTTGCCCCCCAATCCCCAAAATTTGCATCTAAAACCAAAGAAAACATGTCCTGAATGGCCCTCCACACTTCACCTCTACTGCGCATGCGCAGTGTCGAGGACGTTCCAAAATTGGCGCCATTATTCATTCTTATAACCAGTGCCTGGTAAGCACTATGTACTCAGCGGGGAGGTAAGAGTTCCCAACTCCTGGGAGGGCCATCCCCGTCTGGGTCATTGGTAAGTATAAAAAATATATAAATTACTATAAGTTTTTTAACAGTTTTATACTGTACCAATGACCCAGACATAGCTGAATAGTAAAAAGGCTGGAGGGCCAAGGACATAGAGCAAGATGGAATACGCTCAATTATATAAAATAGAGTCATCCCCTCTAGGGAAAAAGAAGTATTAGGCCTTACATGTATCTTTCTTATTTATGATAAATTAGAAAGATACAACACCTTCCAAAATTGAGCTTCATACATCCATGTACTCTATTAATATCTAGTATAATCCTTATACTAATAATTTTTAAAGTAAGCCAATAAATAAAGTAAGTCTAGAGAATAGAGACTCTTAATACTCCTTAAAAGTGTCTGAGGATTGTATAATCATGTCCATTGACACGTGCTATATTCAAAAACTATACTTTAAAAACTAAGACCTGAATGAATTTTTAAAACATAAACTTCTCACTAAACAACCATCCCAATAACAGCTCAGAATTACTAACTCCGGAGGAGGTATCCCCTTGTTTTCATAGTAAAACAGGTGACCCAAGGGAACACCCTCCCCCCCCCCCCCTTTTTCTTGCCCTGGGTCAAATAGCCCAGAGCGAAGAGGGCAGCAGAACGGAGTCACTGCCAAAACAGACAGCCTACCTAGCTATAGTAGCAACTGTTAAGTGAATGACATTCTGAGCAGTAGATAATAGACCTAACAATAGAGGCCTCCAGAAATGGACTCGATATTTCTGAGATAAAAATTCATGAATGTGGATGGCTGAGCGCAATGAGCAGCCTTCAAAAATCTATAATAGCGACACTATTAATGTAAGCCCAAGATGTAGAAGAACTCTTACTTCAAGAGCCGAAATCTCAAACACAACTGCTGAGTGAATGATAAACCATAAGCAGTATCGATAGTTAATTGAATCCATTAGCAATAGAATGGAGCGTAACGTCCTTCTATTAGGCATCAAAGACAGAAGAAGCTTACGCCCGTAGTAATAAACAGATATCTGTTTATAAATACATAAACTCTAACCGGACAGAGTAAAGGCCTATGCCCGTACGAAGACGGAAGGACCTTAATAACAATAGGTTCCGGATATTAATTAGGAGCCTGACTCTTATGCGAAAATCCAACCTAAATAGTAAAGGAAGTAGTGATTCCGAAACTACGAAAGTGAAAATCATCCACCGATAGTGCATGAAACTCACTGACTCTTCAGAAAAAGAGAAGCCAACAGAATTACTGTCTAAAAGGTCAGAATTTGAAAACTACTGTTTCCAGAGGCTCAAATGATTACTTAGCTAAATAAGAACCGAAGTTAAATTCCGTATAGGAATTTAATCTAATGATTCTAAGTCTATTTATCGAAAAGTTACTAACTGACTTAGATAAAGAGACATAAGACTCAATTGTAAACTATCATAGAGTGCATAGGTATGAGGTAACATAAACCTATAACCTTAATAATAACAGGCTGCAGTAGATCTTGTCAAACAAGTATACTAAAAAGTTGCAATGAGTAGTATGGAGGAATCAACAATATCAACATAATGATCCCTACACCAACGACGGAAGAGCCTCCACTTAGCCGCATAGTATAGCGAAGAAGAGGATCTCCTATAGTAAGAAATCGCGTCCAAAGCTCGTCCAGTACAATGCTACAATGCAAAAAGGACCACACAACGGAATACGTGAAGGTTGCGGGTTGTGATAAAGATGACACGATTTTACCCAGCGAAAAAAGATCCCCTCATTAAGGAAGATTTCGCGTTAAGTCCCACAGTAGACATCAGAGTAAATTTACCCACGGTCTCTGTGAAGACAGAGATGCTATCAACAGAAATGTATTGTGGTTGTTTATCTTAGCAAAACTTGCTGAAACAACAGCGCAGGAGGATACGCATATCCTATCATTCCGTCCTATTAGATCAATAGAGCGTTAACAACATAAGCTCAGAGATCCGGACAAGCAAACACATACGTCTGCAATTGATTAGCAAGTTGTGTCGTAAATAAATTATCATTGGGCGCTCCCATTGATAGCAAATCTGATTGAATACTTGTTTGTTGAGAGTCCATTCTGACGGCAACAAGCGACCCATAAGTGAACGGGAGTCTGGTAATACAATCAGACGACCCGGAATATGACGGACCGAAGCAAAACTTGGTGTACTATAACAAACAGAAGGATTCTTTCCATTAAATTGAATAACGGAAACGAATGAGTGCCTCCCTGGTTCCGGAGATACGCCACTACTGTCGAATTAACGGACAGGATTTGGACATGCATTTCTGAATAATGTTCATCCAATGACATAAAGCAAGCCTAAAAAAACATTATTCCGTGGAAGATAAGTACTTGCTTAGAGACTGCGGAACCCAAAGACCCTGGCACTTCGAATCCGTTGGGATCAATATTATATCCCAACCTGTTTGACTGGCAACCGTCATAATTATAAAACTTGGATCCGGCAACTGCAGTGGCACTCTCTGAGTCAACCACCGAATGTTTGCCCCAGTCTGAATCTCTTGCTACACTAGATAGACAAGAGAACGTGTAAATCGAGCAATTCATGGATTGCTGAAAAGTTGCCGTCGAAGAGAAGCTTCTCCGAGAACGAAGCGACTCTGAGAGAGTTCTTCACCTTACTATCCACGCGCGTGGATGTAGCTAGGGCTGCGTCACGTCTAACCAACTCCAAGCAGCCACTGAAGGGCGGAGTTATACGTGAACAAACTACTGCCCTCAAAAGAAATCACATTGAGGATCATAACCCGGAATTCTTTCTCTAGAAGACGTAATGATAACGCCTCAGTAAGGTGGATTACGTATGATAAAGCGTCTAAGTTAAGTCTATTAGACATCATTGTCGTTTCCAACATTGTGGTTGGAAAAGACATAGACAGCGAAAAAGATTATTTCCAGTCTTTAACCACGCCGTCTAGATGCATATGAACTCTCGGGATGCCCTGTTCTGCCAAAATAAATAATTCGTATAAATGATAAAAGGCAAGAAACTAAACTATCATGCTTGGTAGCAGGCTTATATATACATATAGCGTCGATAAATAATACACATGTTCTAATGACATTATTGGACTGTGTCGGTAAGTCAGGGACAATGTCCCTGAACCGATCCAAAATTCCGAGTCCAATGACGCTATAAGTCTCTTATCCAACATCGCAGCAATGTAGTCCGAAATAACAATCACTGGAAGATAATGCCGGAATATATGAATGGCAGCTTCCGATGCTACGAAAAGGAAAACTCGAAATCTTTCGAATCCCTTTCGCCATCCTGTCGGACCCTATAAAGCGTTCGGTCGTCCGTAACTGATGCAACCGCGGACCACACCGACCCAGCGCCGTCGGATAATTCCTGATTCGACCAAGAAACTGTCGATTGCTGGGATGCTGCGAAAAAACTGTGCTAACTCGGACAGCACGTCCGTCACTGAGGCCTGTGGAGAAGCGGTCCTACGATGCATTGCCGCTGGAAGCTCCGTGATCGTTACCCCGTGCATACTACTAATATGCGAGCGAACGGAGTGTATAGGCCTCGTGTCCCTTGGCTACCGGATGGCGTGACCTGTTCGCCGTGGAATCACTGAATGACGAAACTGATCGGATACTCGAGGTCACGTAGCCAATGTGCGGTCGTGTGCACTGCTGTGAGGATGAGGAAGCATTATCGACAGTCTCTCGGACTGTCAATATAACGGAGCGTCCCGAGCGACGGACATATGCTCCGAATGTAAAATATCTGAACCACAACATGCGGTCCCCTATGTTGTTGGACGAGAGAGGGACCTCTCTCGCTCACAGCCCGGACAGACCTGGACAAGCCAGGAACCGGACTAACAGGCTTCCTCCGATCTGTCCTCAATCCGCCGTCACTGGGTGAGTACTAAAGTAATTATAGTGCTCGCATCACCCAAATCTCCTTCCTAGACCGCAACGGACGAACCCGACAGACGAACCATTCGATGAATGTACGCTACACCGGGTGAGCTAGCGAATGTCACTCCGTCGATCCTACAAGGGACCTCTTAGGCGATAGACATATTCCATGAGCACTTATTGCCGCTAGCTCTTCAATAACTATGACGACAGAGGCACATTTTTGAAAGACATCTCCCTAACTTTGCGAACAAGAAACCAGAAATGCTTGGTAATAGCAAGCATATAATAATAAATAAATAGCGTCGTTCAAAAATTCGAAAGTTTGTGTGACATTATTGGACTATGTCGGAACTGAGGGACGATGTCCCTGAACCGACTCAAAAATTTCTAAGTCCACCGACGCTATCAGTTTCTTATCCGGCATCGCAGCATTCTGGTCCGACAAAAGAACCTGTAGAAGATCAAGTCAGATGACATACACAACAGCATATGTTGTTCCGAAAGGGAAAGCTCGAAATCCTCCGAATCCCTTTCGGTATCCCGTCGGACCGGATGAAATTTTCGGACGTCTGTACCCGCTTCCGCGGAGCGTCCCAACCCAGCATCGTCGGATAAAACATTATGCGACAGATTCAGTTGATGCTGGGATGCTGCGATAAGCTGTGCTATTTAGGATAGCACGTCCGTCCCCGAGGCCTGTGCAGTAGCGGTCTTACGATGCATTGCCGCCAGAAGCTCCGTGTACGTTGACTCCCGCACACTTCCTATGCGAACGTCCGGAGTCTGCAGGCCTCGTGTCCCTGGCTACCGGATGGTGTGACCTGGTCGCCGTTGATTCTCTGACTGGCGAAGCTGACTGGATATCCGAGGTCACGTAGCCAAGAGCGGTCGTGTGCGCTACCATGAGAATGAGGAAGCCTTATTGACAGTCTCTCCGGACTGACTATATGTCGGAGCGTCCCGAGCGGCGGACGTATGCTCCGAATGCAAAACATTTTGTACCACAACATCTGGGGCCAGATGTTGTTGTACGAGAGAGGGGCCTCTCTCGCTCGCCGTCCGGATGGACCAGAACGAGCTATGAACCGGACTAAAAGGCTTCCTCCGTTCTCCCTCTAATCCGCCGTCACTGGGTGTGCATTTGGTTGATTTATAGTGCTCGCATCACCCCAAAACTCCTTCTAGACCGCAACGGACGAACCCGGCTGCCGAACCATTCGATGAATGGACGCTACACCGGGCGAGCTAGCGGACGTCAAAGGCCGTCGAACCTACTAGGGTCCTCTTAGGCAATTGGCGTATTTACATGAGCACTTTTCCGCTAGCCCTTCATTAATTGTGACGACGGAGGCACACTGTTGGAAGACATCACAGATACATCACCCTAATCTTGATCGTCTGAAATAGAAATTGATAAAGAAGAGTGACCCTGCAGGGAAAGGACCAGAATGTCCAATTCCCCATTAACATACCGTGACATACGCTTCCCATGTTGCCATCGAAATCATCAGATACAGAACAGGAGTTAATGCGAGTACACTTAGTCGACTACATATAGAATGATTATAAAAGACAGAGGAAGACTTCCTCTTATTACAATTGATCAAAATCCTTTCAATGTGAAAAGAAAACAAAGTCCTGGTACTCGCACCAACCCCTGACAATCAAAATACATAATAATAATATGATCCATTAATATAGAAAAAATAATTGAAATCAAAATATTTTGAAAAAAAATTTTTTCAGAACAGCCCAAGTTTCTGAAAAGTAACGTTGAGCCCCAATGGATCCCAAGCCTAAGTGTGGACAAAAAATTTAAAAATATTTTAAACAATTTATGCAACACTTACGAACAATAATAATATATCTAGTTATGATTAAATTAACATCAAGATATTATTTTCAAAAAATCCCCCCCTCACACAGAGGGTTGTTGTAAATGTAAACAATGAGTGTAAAAACACTAAAATAAGACTCCAGGCACCCAGGCCCAAAATCAGTTACCAAAAATACACTATCTGATGCAAAACAGAGAGTTCCAGGGAAGAAACTGCAGAACATCAGATGGTACATGCAGAACACAACGCCTAACCACCCATAGGTGAAGACGTAAACATGGGGAAAAGAACAGAATTCATTCTGTTATTCAGCTAAAACTCCCAAGAAATTTTTGTAATAATAATTACAGAAACTATGCCAAAAGCATGGGAGAATAGCAAGAGGGGACTTAAAGGAAAGGGAGAGAGGAAAACACTGAAAAATCAGTGTAACTAAATAACAAGAATGACAACAAAATGGCTGCTGCCTCGAAAATAGGTAACTTAACATAATTTCATTAAAAAATTTTAAGTTACAGCCCTGATAATATTCTGTCACACATTTTTCCTCTCCTCCTTCTATATCCTCCTTAGAATCACCATTTCACTAATATTTATGTGTCTGGCATCATTTAAACTGAGATTTACAAGCACAAAGATCAGTCAGATGTTAACTGATGAAGGGCCAAACTAAGAATGAATAATGGCGCCAATTTCGGAACGTCCTTGACACTGCGCATGCGCAGTAGAGGTGAAGTGTGGAGGGCCATTCAGGACATGTTTTCTTTGGTTTTAGATGCAAATTTTGGGGATTGGGGGGCAAAATTTGTGTTTGGCCCTATATTTTAAGAGTTAGCACCAGCTATGTCTGGGTCATTGGTACAGTATAAAAATATCACATTTTTGACTATTTGGACATGTTTTTTAGAATAAACACATAAATTTAAACACAAACCCAATTCCGTCTGTCAATCCGTCTGTAGACAGAATTCGTGTCCGGCTCAGAACTGTTTTTCTTTTGACCAAGGCTTATGGTATTTGGCATGTGGGTGTATCACCATGAGATTATGTGTCGCGTATCATCATGACCCACATATAACACTGACCTTTGACCTCAAGGTCAAATTACTGATTTTTTGGCAAGTAAGAGGTTTAAAATTCTGCTAGACCATATTATTAGTCATAGTATCACAGCATTACAATATTGAGGCATTACAGTATCAAGGAATTAATTCGGGACAATTATCCACCCTTGACAGCCCCCTCTAGTTCTTTTTAGGTTACAGCACATAAATTTGGCGTTTGATACACTTGGCATTTTGGAAGGGGGCATATGCCGCACTTCGCATTGCTCTTGTTTTAACGAGTTAGTATTAGAAGAGGTGGCGGTTCTTTGATGTCGTACAAAACAATGCAGATATTTTCTGTCAACTGTATAGTCGACACCCAGTATCCTGCACAGGTCAGTCAGATTCAAGTGGGCATCAGGCAACATCCGGTTTTGAAGGCTGAGGATTGGTAAAAAGTTTGAAACTAAAAAAGAACTATTTTCCATTAATTTTCTCCAGTTTGAAAAAAAATAACCACTTTTGATAAAAAAAATTTCCAGTTTTGAAAAAATAACCAGTTTTGAAAAAAAAATAACCAGTTTTGAAAAAAGTTCCAGTTTTGAAAAAACGACAATTTATTTCAAAAGTGGTAATTTTTTTTTCAAATGTGGTTAGAATTTGTTTTTCAAAAGTGGTAAATTTATTTTCAAAAGCTGTTTTTTTTTTTTCAAAAATGGTGATTTTTTTTTCAAAACTGGTGATTTTTAAAAAATTTTTGTTATTTTTTCAAAAGCTGTTTTTTTTTCAAAACTGGTTTCTACACCCATGAGGTTGCCATAGAACACAAGCAAGCCGCCAATGGAGAAGTCATGAAATGCATGTATAAATTGTATTTAAACTCATATGAGGCTTGCGGGAAGAAAACTATGTCTTGCCCGGTAATCGCCTCAAAACACATTGGTGGTGTGAGGGGGGGAGGGGGGGGATTCAAAGTTATATCCAACCCTCCTCACCCACATTACTTAATTGTTCTTGTGTTAGTTATAAAATAATATAGGATCTGCAATGGTTCCCCCACGTCTAACCGACTCCATTATGCCACTATGGGCGGAGAAGGACGTGAAGAACAAAAACTTACCCTGATAAAGAAGGTCCTCTCGTGGAGGAAGCTCCCGGGAACGTCCCATAACAGACACTTGAGGAGACTGATCCAAGGTTTCTGTGATGACAGAGGTGCTACTAGTAGGATTCACAACGAGATTGTTTGATCTTAAACATAATCTACTGAATCAACTGAATTGGAGGATACCCGTACCCTATCATTCATCCCCATGAGATCGGCAGAGCGTTTACTGCATACGCTCAATGGTCTGGACATGGCGACATGAACAACGGTAACTGATTGTTCCAGTCTGTCACAAACAGATCTATCATGGGGCGAACCCACTGGTAGCAAATCTGCCCAAATACACGCTTGTTGAGCCTCCACTCCAATTGCAAGAGGCGACCTTTTTGAGAGAGCGAGTCTGCTAGTACGTTCAGACGACCCGGTATATGACGGATAGAAAGATGAACATGATGATTCATGACGTATAGGAAAATCTTCTTCGTTAGTTGACATAACGGAAATGAATGGGTGCCGTCCTGGTTCCCGATGCACGCTACTACTGTCGAGTTGTCCAACCAAATTGAACATAGACGTCTGTTATTATGTGAATCCAATGCCATAGTGCTAGCAATATTGACATCATCTCTTGATGTTTATGTGATTCTCCTGGAACCGAGGGTCCCAAAGACCCTGACACTTCAAGACTGCAGGACTTAGGGTCGCGCCCCAACCTGTCTGACTCACATCCGTCATAATCGTGAAAGTCGGATCCGGTAGTTGCAGCGGAACTCCTTGAGTTAACCACTGGATATCTGCCCAATTTAAACCCTTGTTTTACTAGGTCCGTTAAAACAATACTGGTTCAAGTGAAAGCGTCTTCACGCTCCAGATCTGAGTAAAGAATATCTAGATGGCCCATCGGAATGAGATCCACAGCCGCTCCGCACAGCTCCAACAGTCGCATGAATTCCCGTACTATTAATGCGTCTGAGTGTAGACAAAAGCGAGCATAACCAACTGACTAATTTCGCTGGTAATGGCAGACAAACCAGATACAACATGTTGTAAGTCTCAAAGCACAATCCCAAGTGAATAGACGACTTGTATGGAAGTAGATCCGACTTTTTCTCGTTTACGATGAAATCGAGACGTCAGAGTAATAGAAGCAGACTCTGAACATCGTTCTGAAGAATAATTCTGTTGCCGTATCCCTGTAGAAGGTTGTCCAAGTAAGCCAACGTTACCGCAGACAAATGAGCTCATAAGTAAGACATTACCGAGTTCATTATTCGAGTGAAATGCCCAGGGGGGCAGATTCAGACCGAAGCATATTGTTCTGAACTGATACACCTTCCCTTGTATGGCGAACCGCAGGTACTTTTAGAATGCCAGATGTACCAGGACATGAAAGTACGCATCCTAAGATCTGTGCTTGCTGCATAGTCGATCACTCAAACGCTCGCTTTAACCGACTGAATGATTTCCATAAATAAACTTTTGGAGCCATGATAACCTTGTTATCCAGCTCAAGTCTATTACCGGTTGGAATGACCCATCTGGCTTCGTTAAGAGGAACAGGTGACTGTAAAAATCTTGAGAATCCTGATTCTCGACGACCTGTATTGCTTCCTTTTATAAGAGAGCTTATACCTCCGGTAGGAGAAACTCCCTTATGCAAGAATTTGATGGAAGATTTGTCCAACGCAGACAACTTATTAGTGGGGTTTTTACTCGGAATGATAGCTGTAAGCTGTCAGAGACTACACTTCTCACCCACTGATCTTCCGTGATTATTATCTAGTTTTTTGTGGATCTTGATAACCTTCTGCCAACTGTCCAGCAATAGAGGTCTAGACCATCACTTGTATGACCTGCAAGGCTTACGGGAGAAGGAACCACGTCTTTCCCACGAAAAACTTCATCTTGTTGGCCTAGGGGCATCTGACCTATAGTCCCGATCAGATGTATGCCCCTTTCCCAAGTCGCTATACTGACGACCTGGGTTTTTAGAGGAATGCACTTCTGGTCATGTAGGCGAAGGCCATAAGGAAATGTATACATAAAGATCATTTTTTGTTGTTGAAATTTGTATTTGCATGTGGCCTTCCACAGAACAGCACTGAATACTTAAAGAGCCCACACATATATGGTTTACATTTGGAAAAACACATTTACAATGTGCAACATGTATTCAAAATCGGTTCATTAATGTAGGAGGAGTTGCACACACAAGAATCCCATTTGAAAACCCATAATAAATCCAAGTTAAAGGGAGATAACCTGGTTAAAATTGTCGCAGATCAAAAATTTGGGAATATGCGTATGTTCACTTAGTTGTGATAATGTTTGAAAGGTTTCGTCAAAATTGATTGATAAATGTAGGAGGAGTTGCACGCACAAGAATTTCATGTAGAAACCCATAATAAATCTAAGTTAAAGGGAGATAACCTAGTTAAAATTGCCACAGCTAAAAAATTTTGGAATATGCGCATGTTTACTTA
This sequence comes from Pictodentalium vernedei, assembly GCA_031216915.1. NCBI lineage: Eukaryota > Metazoa > Mollusca > Scaphopoda > Dentaliida > Dentaliidae > Pictodentalium > Pictodentalium vernedei. The sequence continues at coordinate 472,353,816 of CM062296.1, forward strand.
GTAGTGATGATGTCTGTAAACTTTCATCCAAATTGATTGATAAATGTAGGAGGAGTTGCGCACACAAGAATTTCATGCAGAAACCCATATTAAATCAAAGTTCAAGAGAGATAACCTGGTTAAAATTGTCGCAGATCAAAAAGTTTGGAATATGAGCATGTTCACTTAGTAGTGATGATGTCTGAAAAGTTTTGTCCAAATTGATTGATAAATGTAGGAGGAGTTGCACGCACAAGAATTTCATGTAGAAACCCATAATAAATCTACGTTAAAGGCAGATAACCTAGTTAAAATTGCCACAGCTCAAAAATTTTGGAATATGCACATGTTCACTTAGTAGAGATGATGTCTGTAAACTTTTGTCCAAATTGATTGATAAATGTAGGAGGAGTTGCGCACACAAGAATTTCATACAGAAACCCATATTAAATCAAAGTTCAAGAGAGATAACCTGGTTAAAATTGTCGCAGATCAAAAAGTTTGGAATATGCACATGTTCACTTAGTAGAGATGATGTTTGAAAGGTTTCATCAAAATCGGTTCATTAATGTAGGAGGAGTTGCGCACACAAGAATTTGTTCGAACGGAAAGACATAATAAATCTAAGTCAAAGGGAGATAACCTGGTTAAAATTGTCGCAGATCAAAAATCTTGGAATATGCGCATGTTCACTTAGTAGTGATGATGTCTGAAAAGTTTTGTCCAAATTGATTGATAAATGTAGGAGGATTTGCGCACACAAGAATTTCATGTAGAAACCCATATTAAATCAAAGTTCAAGAGAGATAACCTGGTTAAAATTGTCGCAGATTAAAAAGTTTGGAATATGCACATGTTCACTTAGTAGAGATGATGTTTGAAAGGTTTCATCAAAATCGGTTCATAAATGTAGGAGGAGTTGCGCACACAAGAATTTGTTCGGATGGAAAGACACAATAAATCTAAGTCAAAGGGAGATAACCTGGTTAAAATTGTCGCAGATCAAAAATCTTGGAATATGCACATGTTCACTTAGTAGTGATGATGTCTGAAAAGTTTTGTCCAAATTGATTGATAAATGTAGGAGGAGTTGCGCACACAAGAATTTCATGTTCGGAAAGACATACGGACGGACGGACGTACAGGGCGATTCCTATATAGCCCCCACTTCTTCAAAGCGGGGGTATAATAATGTAGCAGAGGAAGCCATGACTGAAGCCAACCCCAGCTGCAAAATAGACGGAGCGTCCCGAGCTGCGGACGGACATATGCTCCGTTTCGTGCAAGTTTCCAACCAGAAAACTTCATTTCCTCCTTGTGAAACATAGCGGAGGAGGCCTTGACTGAAGCCGACCCCAGCTGCAGACTAAACAGTGCGTCCCGAGTGGAGGGCGGACATATGCCCCCACTTGTGCAAGTTTCTCAAAACAACATCTGACCCCAGACGTTGCTAGATTCGAGAAGGGGGCCTCTCCAGCTCATGGTTTATCAGACCTCGCCAAGTTCAAGAACTTTCGGACTTCCTCCCTATTTCCTCCCTATTTCCGTCGTCGCTGGGTGAGCTATTTATATTATAGTGCTCGCTCTACCCAATCTACTTCTTAGACCGCAACAGACTTACCCGGCATCACAGCACCCACGGACGGAGTACCGCTTCACCGGTCGAGCTAACTGCTGCAAGAGATTAAAACCTTTAACAAAAGGTCCTAACTCTTGCAATAATGAGCACTGCAGCTAGCTCTATATGCTCCATGGAGCGTGACAACGGTAGCACACTTGGATGGGTGTCAGAATATCATCACCATGTTCATGTTCCTCTGAAATAGAAACTCACAGAATGAATTAAAACGCGATGAGAGGCTCTGATCCTCAGACCCTCACCGCCAACAACGTACTGCGACACCCAACTCCAACATCAGTCATCCCAGTGCAACACAAGAATAACAAGAGACTGCAGGAGTATATCAACTAAAGTCGATATCAGTCCTCCAAACTCCACAACAATATATATATATATAACTGAGATACATGAATAACAGCAATCATAATTAAATTCAAAATATTTTTTGTAAACAAAATTTTTTGAAAAAATGCCCAAGTTCCAAAGGGAACATTAAGTGCCCAAGGGCATCCCGATAGAGCATAAGTGTGGACAAAATCCAAAATTTTTGGAGCTACACTAACGGAATAACAATCCATGTATTCTACAGTATACTACAGTGACAGAATATAAAAACACTACCTATATATGAGGACGTTGACAATGTAAACAACGTCAATGTATACAAGACATCAGGCACACAAAAAGGCCCAAAGTCAGAACCAATTGAAATGCTATCAGATGCAAAGCTAGATCTTCATAAGAAGAAATGAAAGTGTCAATGACACTGTAGCTCAACTTGTCAAGACAAAGACATGTACATGTACAGTATGTGACACAGCAATGACAAACATCTAGGTAATGACCTGATAACAAAGGTACATATAAAGTATTGTAACAGTCTGTACATAAATACTGACCGTTGCCTGTAACAAATGTATAGGTAAAGTATTGTAAAGGTGGGTGACAGTCAGATGCTAAACTAGAAAAGAAATCTTGGGAGTCCCGGAGTGGGTTTGACTGAACCCCAAAATATTTGTTCTCATAGCACAGTGATAACAAAGGTACCCCAAAACACACTCATTCCTGTCCCAAGGTGAAAACAAAGGTACCCAAGAAGTTTCATGAAGATCAGTTCACAAATATGAGCTGTGTAGAAGTTGTGACAAAAAACTGATTGGACCTAATTTCGGTACAAAATGGCCACTGGCAGCCATCTTGAATTTTGGACCGCACCCAGAAACACTCCTTCTCGTCCCAAGGTGATAACAAAGGTACCCAAGAAGTTTTGTGAAGATCGGTTCATAAATACAGCCTCTAGCCCGAGCCGTATTGACATGTGCACTTACAGTGTATAAGTAGCACTGAATAAATCAAAGTTCATCTAATTTGCATAATTTCTGCACGAGAAAAAAACCTGTACTATATGTGATGTATTCCATGTTACTAAACATTCATACAAAAATTTATTCAAATCAGAACTTTCATACAGAAGTTCTGTACAAAAAACTGATTGCACTAATTTTGGTACAAAATGGCTGCTGGTGGCCATCTTGAATTTCAGACCACACCCAAAAGTACTCGTTCTCATCCCACGGTGATAACAAAGGTACCCAAGAAGTTTTGTAAAGATCGGTTCATAAATACGGCCTCTAGCCTGAGCCATATAGAAGTTGTGTTCAAAAAACTGATAAGACCTAATTTCGGTACTAAATGGACACTGGCAGCCATCTTGAATTTTGGACCGCATCCAGAAACACTCGTTCTCGTCCAAAGGTGATAACAAAGGTACCGAAGATGTTTCGTGAAGATCGGTTCATAAATACAGACTCTAACCCGAGTCGTATTGACATGCGTACTTACTGTGTGTAAGTAGCACTGAAAAAATCAAAGTTCATCTAATTTGCATAATTTCTGCACGAGAAAAAAACCCGTATTATATGTGATGTATCCCATGGTACTAAACATTCACACAAAAAATTATTCAAATCAGCGCTTTCATATGGAAGTTCTGTGCAAAAATCTGATTGCACCAAATTTTGTACAAAATGGCTGCCATCGGCCATCTTGAATTTCAGACCGGACCCAAAAACACTCGTTCTCGTCCCACAGTGATAACAAAGGTACCCAAGCAGTTTCGTAAAGATCGGTTCATAAATACGGCCTCTAGCCCGAGCCGTATTGGCATTTGCACTTACAGTGCTGAAAGTAACACCAAAAAACATCAAAGTTAGTCTAATTTGCATAATCTACGCACAAGAAAAAAACCCGTATTATATGTGATGTATACAAAAAACAGATTTCTGCATCGTCGGTACAAAATGGTGGCTGGCAGCCATCTTGAATTTCAGACCGCACCCAAAAACACTCGTTCTCGTCCCACGGTCCTTACAAAGGTACCCAAGAAGTTTCGTAAAGATCGATTCATAAATACGGCCTCTAGCCCGAGCCATAGCAGCTTGGCACTTACAGCTCTGAAAGTAACCCTAAATAAATCAAAGTCAGTCTAATTTGCATAATTTACGCACGAGAAAAAAACCCGTATTATATGTGATGTATCCCATGGTACTAAACATTTATACAAGACTTTATTCAAATCAGAACTTTCATACAGAAGTTCTGTACAAAAAACTGATTTTTGCATCATCGGTACAAAATGACCACTGGCAGCCATCTTGAATTTCGGACCACACCTAAAAACACTCGTTCCCGTCCCAGGGTCATAACAAAGGTACACATGAAATTTCGTAAAGATCGGTTCATAAATACGACCTCTATCCCGAGCCATAGCCAATTGTTGACGTACGGACAGACGGACAGATGGACGACGGGCCATGACAATAGCTCAATTTTGACTTCGTCAAAGTTGAGCTAAAAATGATACATCGGATAGAATATGCAAGACTAAACAGCCTAACACCCCTAGGGTGAGGACGTAACCCTGTGGGAGAAACAGAATAATATTCTGTAATAACTGTTAGACTCCCAAGAAATTTAATAAAAAATTTCAATAAAAAATAGCCAAAAAGCTTAAGAGTTTAACAGGAAGGGTTCATGGAAGGATAGAGAAGGAATACTTAACAAACAGTGGAATAATCATTTTTAAAAATGATGACGTCAGGCATATGTCCCGAAAGAGGGAAACATAAAATAATTTTATAAATATTATAAAGTTACAGCCCTGAACGTCCAAAACCACCGCTGAACACTTCCTTCATCCAATAACAGCCTTGTATCCATCAATTCTTGCATTGATTTGTGTCTGGCATCCTCAAAAAGGAGATTTTAAAGCACAGATGTCATTTCTTTGTTGATGACTTTAGGGCCAAACAAAGAATGATGTTGGCGCCAATTCCGGTCACTTCCTGACGTCTGCGCATGCACGGTGAGTAAATGTATGGAGGGCCAGATAGGACTTTTAAATTTCAGTTTTGCAAGCAAATTTTGGGGATTGGGGGGTTCAAAATTTGTGTTTGGCCCTTAATAACTTTCAGTTAAGCACCAGCTAGTCTGGGCCATTGGTTTACAGTGTAAAAATATAAGAGTTGACAAACATTGGTCTGTACACCACCACAGAAGAAAACAGTGGTTCACACAAAAACTTACAAGCCCAGTCTGAGAGTTGTAGAGTTCTCTGGTTTATTGCCACTGATTGGTGGTTCTCTCTGGGCTTGCTTCCTCTCCCCGTAAAATTGTCTGATACGATATGGCTGTTGTTGAAAGTGTTTTGAACTTCAATAAACAAACAAACAAACATGGCTCCTTGGGGCATCTTACTTTTAACTGGTTGAGGGCTAGATTATTTTTGGTTGTCTGTATTGTCATTCAAAATGTTTTATTACAAATTGTTGGAGAGTGCCTCCAGGCACTCTCCAATGATTTGTAATAGAACAAATTTATATGAACAAAATATTATCTGTGTTTGACTGAATATGAAGCACAAGAAAGGATAATGTTGGTTTTTGCTCTGGTTCCCTCATTTTTTTTAAAGCACTGATAGTGGCTTCCAGCACTCAACCAGTTAATAAGTATTCTTTTTATTGAATTCACTTGACTTAAATGTATAATTTTTGTCAAAATTGAGATACTAACTCTTGTTTTTATGCAAGAATTTTTTTTTTTTTTCTAACCATTACCATTTTCTAAAATTGAGTTATCTGGAATTGGTATGAAGTTTTGGCACAAGCCACTGAAGGCAAGCGCACCATCAACATGCAGTATGTTTTGGTATACAGAGCACTGTGCCCAACACCAGCAATTGCATTTAAGTGTATTGCTCAAGGACACAACACAAATAACTTGAGTCAGGATTGAGCTGTGGCCTTTTGGTTCATAGCCCAATGTTCTAACCAAACTCCCCCAAGCGGCCTTGGAGACTTAATCGTTCACCCAAGAAAGTTGTTTACCGAATGTATTAAGCATCTCTGGCTAGTTAACACTAACTCAGTTGTCCAAATCAAATGAATTAATGCCTGAATTTCCAGTATCACAAAAAACAGGGCATTTTCCAGGACCTGGAATTATAAATCTGCATTTTCAAATTTTTAGGATAGGTGGGAAACCCTGCATTAAGGCAAAAAAAACAAAAAACATCATTTAATCCAATTGCCCCCAGGATAGGGATTGGGTTTGGTGTGTCTAGAGTGGGTGGTTTTTGTGTGGCAAAGGTAATATTTTTAATAAAAAAAAAAAACAATTCCCACACCCATTGGGTGGAAAGTTTTTTTTGGCACAAAATCACTTAATATCATTCAAAAGTCAAAAAAATTATAGTAATTTATATATTTTTTATACTTACCAATGACCCAGACTTAGCTGGTGCTAACTCTAACAAAACCAGGGCCAAACACAAATTTTGCCCCCCAATCCCCAAAATTTGCATCCAAAACCAAAAGAAATCATGTCCTATAGGACCTCCATACTACGCCCCCACTGCGCATGCGCAGTGTCAAGGACGTCCCGAAATTGGCGCCAATTATCATTCTTACTGGCAGTGCCTGGTCAGCGCTATGTACTCAGCAGGGAGGCAAGAGTTCCCAACTCCTGGGAGGGCCATCCCCGTCTGGGTCATTGGTAAGTATAAAAAATATATAAATTACTATAAATTTTTTAACATTTTTATACTGTACCAATGACCCAGACTTAGCTGAATAGTAAACAGGCTGGAGGGCCTAGGACATAGAGGAAAATCCAATAAGCTCAACTATATAATAAAGAGGTAACCCCTTAAGGAGAAAAGGAGTATTAGGCTTTACATGTATCTTTCTTATTTAATATTAAATTAGAAAGATACAATACCCTTAATAATTGAGCACAATAATATTCATGTTCTCTATTAACATCCAGTATAACCCTTATACTAATTATTTTTAAAGTAAGCCAATAAATAAAGTAGTCCAGAGAATTGAGACTCTTTATAATCTTTTAAAAGTGTCCGAGTATTGTATATTAAAGCCCGTTTGACACTTGACATATACAAATGCTTCACACCGAGCTACACTTTAAAAATAAGACATGAATGAATTTTAACATTAATATTACACTTTAAAACCATCCCGGAAGCGACTCAGAAATACTGACTTTGGAGGAGGCATTCCCTTGCTTTTCACTATAAAGCAGGTGACCTAAGGGAACACCCCCCCCCCCCTTCCCCTTGCCCTGGGTCAAATAGCCCAGAGCGAAGAGGGCAGCCGGACGGAGTCACTGCCGGAACACAGAAAGCCTGCATAACTATAGTTGCAACTGTTTAGTGGACGACATTCTGAGCAACAGATAACGGACCTAAACAATGCAGGTCTCCAGAAATGGACTCAATATTTCTGAGATAAAAATTCGTGAATGTGGATGGCTGAGACCAATAAGCAGCCTTCATTAAATCTGTAATAGCAACACTATTAGCATAAGCCCAAGAAGTAGCAAGAGCTCTTACTTCATGAGCGGAAATCTTAAGCACAGACTGCTGAGAAGAAGATAAACTCTCATAAGCAGTACGGATAGTTAATTGAATCCATCTAGCAATAGAATGGACCGAAATGTCCCTTCTATTAGGCATCAAAGACAGAAAGAAACGTTTCCGTCCCTTTCTGATAAACTGAGATCTCTGTTTATAGATACGTAACGCTCTAACAGGACAGAGTAAAGGCCTACGCCCATCTGAAGACGGAAGAGACTTAATAACAATAGGTTCTGGATATTTATTAGGAGCCTGATTCTTAGCTAAAAAACCCACATTAGTAGTGAAGGTGATAGTGTTCCTGACACTACGATAGTGAGAATCATCCACCGACAGTGCATGAAGCTCACTGACTCTTCTAGCAGAAGAGAAAGCTAAGAGAAAAGCTGTCTTATAAGATAAGAATTTGAAATACTGTCCCAAGAGGTTCAAATGGCTTTTCCTTCAATTTAAGAAGAACCCAAGCTAAATTCCATTTAGGAATTAATCTAAGAGTTCTGGGTCTATTTATCGAGAAGTTTCTAACCAACTTAGATAAAGAGACATTAGATCCAATTTGTAAACTATCATGATGTGCATAGGTATCAGATAACATAGACCTATAACCCTTAATAGTAACAGGCTGCAGTTTGATTTCGTCAAACAAGTATACTAGAAAGTTTGCAATGTCTGGTATAGAGGGATCAAAAATATCTACAGAATGATCCCTACACCAACGGCGAAAAACCTTCCACTTAGCCGCATAGTTTAGCGAAGAGGAGGTCCTCCTACAGTTAGAAATCGTGTCCACTGCTCGTCCTGTAAAGTGCTTGCCATGCAAGAAGGACCGCACAACGGAAAAACATGAAGGTTGAGACCTTGCGGGTTGTGATGGAGTTGACGCGATTTCCCCTGCGAAAGAAGATCCTCCCGTGGAGGAAGCTTTCGCGGTAGGTCCCACAACAGACACCTGAGTAGATTTATCCACGGTCTCTGTGGAGACAGAGATGCTACCAACAGAATCTTGCATTGAGATTGTTTTATCTTTAGCAATACTTGCTGAATTAACGGCGCTGGAGGATACGCATATCCTATCATTCTGTCCCAAGGGATCGACAGAGCGTCTACTGCAAATGCTCTTGGATCCGGACACGGAGACACATACGTCTGCAACTGATTGTTGAGATGTGTCGCAAATAAGTCTATCACTGGCCGTTCCCATTGGTAGCAAATCTGATTGAATACTTGTTTGTTGAGAGTCCACTCCGACGGCAACAAGCGATCCTTTCGTGAAAGGGAGTCTGCTAGCACATTCAGATGACCCGGTATGTGACGGACCGAAAGAAGAACCTGATGTTCTAGCGCAAACAGAAGGATTCTTTCCGTTAGATTGAACAACGGAACTGAATGAGTGCCTCCCTGATTCCGTATATACGCCACTACTGTCGTATTGTCGGATAGGATTTGGACATGAGCATTGTGAATAATGTCCATCCAATGACGTAACGCAAGCCAAATTGACATCATTTCCTTGATGTTTATGTGCTTGCCCAGGAATTGCGGATCCCAAAGACCCTGGCATCTCGAATCCGTTGGGATCAATGATGCACCCCAACCTGTTTGACTGGCATCCGTCATAATGGTAAAACTCGGATCCGGCAACTGCAGCGGAACTCCCTGAGTTAACCACTGAATGTTTGCCCAAGTCTGAATCTCTTGTTTCACTTGATCTGACAAGAGAACGTCTACGTCGAGCGAATGAATTTTCACACTCCAATTCTGAGTCAAGAAAATTTGGAGAGGACGCGTGCGTAACCGCCCCATCGGAATGAGATCCGCAGCGGCTCTGCACAGACCTATCAGTCTCATAAATTCTCTCGCTGTGACTTTGTCTGCGTGCAGACAATAGCGAGCGTAACAACTGACTAATTTCGCTCTGGTTAACGGCAGACGAACGAGATTGTTGTGCGTCTCGAAGCTCATTCCCAGATGAGTGAATGACTTGGACGGCACCAGATCCGACTTCTCCTCGTTTACTATAAAACCGAGACGTCGGAGCAATAGAAGTAGCTTCTGAACATCGTTCTGAAGCGTTAACACGTTACCGCAGACGAATGAGCTCGGAAATAGATCATTACCGAGTTCATTACCCGAGTGAAAGCCCAGGGTGCTAGATTCAGTCCGAAGCACATCGCCCGGAATTGATACACCACTCCTAGGACTGCGAAGCGTAGATACTTTCTGAATGTCGGATGTACCATGACGTGAAAGTACGCATCTTTGAGATCTATGCTTGTTGCATAATCGTTCACCCGAATACTCGCTCTGACCGACCGAATCGTCTCCATATAAAATTTCGGAGCGACGATCAGCTTGTTTATCCAGCTCAAATCTATGACTGGACGGAACGAGCCGTCTGGTTTTGGAACCAGAAACAGATGGCTGTAGAATCCCGGGGTCTCCTGGTTTTCTACGACCTCTACCGCGTTCTTCATTAAAAGAGACTGCACCTCTGATAACAGAGCGTCTCTTTTCTGCGGATTTGACGGAAGTTGAGTCCACTTTGGACTTCGAGTTAATGGAGGCTTTCGTTTGAAGGATATCTTTAGGCCTTCCGAAGTCACTCCTCTCACCCAAGGGTCGTCCGTAATCGACGCCCATTCTTGTGAAAAGCTCGACAACCTTCCGCCAACCGGTACGCGATAGAGGTTTAAGCCATCACCTCCTGGACCTGCGAGGCCTGCGGTAGGAGAAACCATGTCCTCCACGACCCGCACCTCGTCCCGTCGACCTCGGGGCGTCCGACCGGTTGTCCCGGCCCGAAGGACGTCCCGAACGAGAGTCGCTACCCTGACGGTCTCTCGAATAAGACCAAGAGGACGCACCGGAACCTCTATAGGAACTTCTCTTGGGCGCATTAGACCCAGAAGTGCCTGTCTTATTCTTGTCTGCTGTATCCGACTTCTTAGAAGCAGATTTGAACAACAGAGAATCCGAAGCTTTCTTTGTAATTTTATCATAAATAGCAGAAAGCTTGCCGTCAAAGAGAAGTTCTCCGGAGACCGAAGCGACTCTAAGAGAGTTCTTCACCTTAGTATCCACGAGTGTGGATGTAGCTAGGGCTGCGTCACGTCTAACCAACTCCAGGTTTGCCACAGAAAGGGCGGAGTTACACGTGGAATAAGCTACTGCCCTTGAAAGAAGTCTTAAAGAGGATTGTATATCCTGAAATTCTTTCCCTTGAAGGCGCAGTGATAACGCCTTAGTAAGGTGATCTGCGTAAGATAAGGCATCTAAATTGGCTGTGTTAGACGAAATAGCTGTTTCCAACACCGCGGTTGGAACAGAAGCCGACGACGGTAATGATAGCTCTAAGTCTTCCACCTCGTCGTCCATACGCAGAGGAACTCTCGGGATACCCTGTCCTACCGTGTCGAATTTATTCCTTGCATTAATGAAAGGCAGGTTGAGAGTATTGGCGGACAAGAAACCTGGTTTCCCCGTCTTGGAAGCAAGTTTAAATATAGCGTCGTTCAATAATTCAAATGTTCTTGCAACATTATTGGACTGCGACGGAAACTCGGGAGCGATGTCCCTGAACCGCTCAAAAAATTCAGAGTCCAATGACGCTATAATCCTCTCGTCCGGAACCGCAGCAGTCTGGCCCGACGGAACAACTTGAGGGAGAAAGTGCCGGATGAAGTCCACGGCAGCTTTATGTTGTTCCGAAAGGGATAGCTCCAAATCATCCGTATCCCTTTCACCATCCGGTCGGACCTCATGATGCTCCCGGTCGTCCGCCCCCGATGCTTCGGCGGAGCGTACCGACCCAGCGCCGTCGGATAATTCTCGATCCGACACCGTTTCTGTCGGCTGCTGGGATGCTGCGATCAGCTGTGCTATCTGCACAAGAATGTCCGGCGTCGAGACCTGCAGAGGCGCAGTCTTTCGCTGCTTCGCCGAGGGCAGCTCCGCATCAGATGGCTCCCGCATACTTTTTCTATGCGAACGTCCGGAGTCCATCAGCCTCGAGTCCCTGGCTGCCGGATGGTGTGACCTGGTCGCCGAAGAATCCTTGATCGGCGAAGCTGTTAAGATATCGGCGGTCACGCAGCCAAGGTGCGGTCGTGTGCGCTGACGAGAAGAAGAAGCCTTAGCAGTCTCCGCGGACTGCCTATACAACGGAGCGTCCCGAGCGACGGACGTATACTCCACTTGCGACACATTTTGTACCACAACATCTGGTCCCAGATGTTGTTGTACGAGAGAGGGGCCTCTCTCGCTCACGGCCCGGCTGGACCTGGACGAGCTAGGAACCGGACTCAAAGGCTTCCTCCGATCTCGCTTACTATCCGCCGTCACTGGGTGTGCACATTGAATGTTTATAGCGCTCGCATCACCCAACATTTCCTCCTGGACCGCATCGGACGAACCCGGCTGCCGGACCATTCGGCGAATGGACGCTACACCGGGCGAGCTAGCGGACGACATTTGTCTAATCTCCATGAGCACTTTTGCCGCTAGCTCTGAATTCATTTGTGATGACGGAAGCGCACTTGCAGAAGATAACATGGAAACATCACCCTGTTCTTGTTCCTCTGAAATAGAAACTGAGAGAGTAAAGTGACCTTGCGGAGAAAGAGCCGGCATAGCCCTTTCTCCAGTAACAACATACCGTGACACACGTTTCCAATGTTTGTCATCCCAATATTGACATATAGAACAGGGATTAGTGCGAGAACACTGACTACAATAAATACAATGATCATGAAATTCAGAGGAAGATTTCTTCCCATTACAATTTGAACAATATCCTTTCATTGTGAAAAGTCAACAACAAGTCCTAGTTACTCGCACAAACCCCTGACACAAAGATACATAATAACATGATCCATTAATAAATGAAAAAACAATTGCAAATCAAAATAATTTTGAAAAAATATTTTTTCAGTGAAGCCCAAGTTTCTGAAAAGTAACATTGAGCCCCGATGGATCCGATGGCAAAGTGTGGCCAAAAATTTTAAATTTATATTAAATAATTAATGAGACACTTACGGATAATATAAATGTATCTTATAGTGAGATAAACTACACCAAAGGCAAACAGCCCCCCTCAAAAAAGGCTGTTGCCAATGTAAACAAACAGTGTAAAACACCAGAAAACATGACTCCAGGCACTGAAAAAACTGGCCCGAAATCAGTCATCAAAATTACACTCTATCTGATGCAAGACAGAGACTCCCAGGGGAGAATCTGCAGAACATCAGATGGAAGATGCAGAACACAACGTTTATACACCCATGGGTGAAAACGTAACTATGGGGAAAATAACAGAAAACATTCTGTATCCAAGCAACTCTCCCAAGAAAATTTTAGAAATGAACTTTCTCAAAAATATGCCAAAAGCATGGGAGAATTGCAAGGGGGGACTTTAGAAGGCTAGGGGAGAGGAAACACTGAATAAGCAGTGCAACATTTAGCAAGAATGACAACAAGAGGCCCATGGCTCGAAAATAGGCAACTTAACATAATTTCATAAAAAATTTTAAGTACAGCCCTGATTATTTTTTGTCACTTCTTTTTCCTCTCCTCCTTCTATATCCTCCTTAGAATCACCATTTCTCCAAAAATTACGTGTCTGGCATCCTTTAAACTGAGATTTACAAGCACAAAGATCAGTGAGATGTTGACTGATGAAGGGCCAAACAGAGAATGATAATTGGCACCAATTTCGGGACGTCCTTGACACTGCACATGCGCAGTGGGGGCGTAGTATGGAGGTCCTATAGGACATGATTTCTTTTGGTTTTGGATGCAAATTTTGGGGATTGGGGGGCAAAATTTATGTTTGGCCCTGGTTTTGTTAGAGTTAGCACCAGCTAAGTCTGGGTCATTGGTACAGTATAAAAATATTCATTTTCACGCCAAAAATTAAAAACAACTGCCCAATGGACTCAACACCCACCATCCCCAGGGCCACAAGTAGCCTGGTTAGCCCAATTTCAACAAGTATTAATTGCATCCACCCACAGAAACATCTAACCAATTTTGATCACAATCGGCCCCATCATTTGTGGGCAGATTTCAATTCAACAAACAAATAATAATTTTCTATTAGCTTCTTGTTAAATTTTAAACCCCTGGTGCACAACCCAAACCCACTGCCCAACCTCCACCAGACAAAATCAAACAAATGTAATGCCTTGAACAAACTTTAATCTAGGAGTTGTAATAATGCCGTATACCAAAGATCAATAGATTCTGCTTGGCAGATCTGAAGATCTCTGAAGATTATTCCTCATGCACTGAGTTAAAATTCAGACTCCCAGAGGGAACCCAAATGATAACACAGATTCCTGATTTGAACAATCTTCAATCTGACCTCCCACCCCCTAAAGATGTTGTGTACCAAATATTAAAAGATTCTGACAAGTATATCTGAATAGGAGGCTGAATTCCAAACATCAAAAGATTTGATTGGCATTTCTGGAGAAAGTTTTTTACTTCTTTAATTTTTGAAAAAAATATTTCTAGGTGCCTACAGAATTATTCAACTTGTGGTGCCTCCTGTGGACTTGGCAACTATATTGAAACAAATTTGAATTAGCATATTTGGGCCAGTAGTTTTTGAGGATAAGTCGATAATGTAAAGTTCACACCAGATGGATAACAAAAGATGGACAGATGATGACGAATGGAAGTGATCAGTAAAGCTCTCCCTGACATTCACTCAGGTGAGCTGATAAAGTAGTTGCAGGGTCTCCAGAAATTATACAAAGAGAACATTAAACTGCAACATCCACTAGTTTTTAATGACTTATTCACTTACTTCTGAACATCAACATCATCAAGTCGCTCACCATCACCACTTTCTTCTGCATTTTTTATCTTGGAATCCGATTCTGAAAAACAAAAGTGAATGATTAAGGCCGACTAAAGAAAACAATTTTCACAGAAACTGCTGCATGTGCAGCAAATGTGTGCAAGAAACATTTTTAAACTTCAGAAATAATTTTTTTTTTTTAAATTCTTACCTGCCATACTTGCAAATTTCAGACTAGATAAAGGACATTTCCTAATATTTTGAGGGTTAATATTTTTATTAATGGCTTGCAAAAATCATTTTTCCTATTGTTCATTTTCATCATCAAGGAAAAAAAGTGGTAATGAAAATCAACTATCAACTTTTTGGATGAGAACTAGATTTGAAACAAAATAACTCTGAAACAAGTTTTTAGGAATTGCATATGATTATTCACAACTTCATTTGACCAATAAAAGTCACAAGTAAATAAATTATGTGTTTGTTTCACGTATTTATCACTCATGGGCTGAAGCCAGATGGGTCAAATAACCCAGTATGTATGTCTGACATTTCCATACAGGTTTTATATGAATGTGTTGCTTTTGATACAAGAAAAAAGGGAATAACCACAGTTTTGAAAATTGCATGTTCACTGAACGTATCTTCATTAGTAACTACCTGTAAACATTCGCTCTCATGGATCCATTCATTTGCGAAGAATGATACTGTGTGCAAATAAATCTTTCACTTAGAATGTGAGGCTACAGAAACTTGTCAGTACCCAGTTTTCCAAAATCATACAAGGACTATGTTCATAGCTGATAATAACACAATGGTAGGTAAGCAATTAATTTTGTTTGTGTTTTTGTTTCTACACAAAATAAAAGCAGATTGATAAAAAAATCTTTATGTTTACTTAATTTTGGGAGCAAAATATCCGAAGAAAAACATCTAGAAATTGGAAAAAAATTAATACAAGCGGCCCCAAGGAGCCTTAATCGCTCACCGGCCAAAGTGGTTCAAAGAAGTTTTTGGGGTCACATTCAGTTAGACATGGTTCATGTGGCACGGCGGCTCAGTTAGTAGAGATGCAGGCTGCAAGCCGAGAGGTCCTCGGTTCGAATCCCACCTGCGGCAACCGCGTTGTGTCCTTGGGCAAGACACTTCACCCCCATTGCCCACGTGGGGGCACGGTGACGCTGTGTACTAAGGCGTACTGCACGTCGATGGTGCACCTGTCTTCAACCACTGCTAACCCTGCTTGTGTGGAGTTGGTATGTTGGGGAGCTGACAGTTGCTCGCCGTTGCTCGGTGGTTCTCTCCGGGTACTCCGGCTTCCTCCACCCGTAAAGCTGTCACGGTCATGGTTAGCCATTGTGCAGAAATATGTGACCTTAAAAGCACCAATAAATAAATAGACATGGTTCATAAACACTACAAAGGAATGAAGTCATGAGAGACAAATTTTATGGCACTAGGGACATGGCTTGAACAAACTTGAATCTTACCCCCCTAAGGATGCTGGATACCAAATATCAAAAGCATTCATCTGCTGGATCTGAAGAAGAAGATTTTTAAAGAAAATTCCTCATTTTGAACTAAGTTATCATTCGGGCTCCCACAGTGAGCCCAAATATGAACCCAGGGACTTGGCTTGAACAAACTTGAATCTCACCACCTAAGGATGCTGCATGCCAAATATCAAAACATTTTGACTGCTAAATCTGAAGAAGATTTTTAAAGAAAAATTCCTTATATTTACTAAGTTATAATTCAGGCTCCCACAGGGATCCCAAATATGGACCCAGAGACTTGGCTTTAACAAACTTGAATCTCACCCCCCTAAGGATGCTACACACCACATATCAAAACATTCCGACTGCTGGATCTGAAGAAGAAGATTTTTTAAGGAAATTCCTCATTTCGAACTAGGTTACAATTCAAGCTCCCACAGTGAGCCCAAATTGGACCTAGGGACATGGCTTGAACAAACTTGAATCTCACCCCCCAAAGGATGCTGCATACCAAATATTAAAACATTCTGACTGCTAGATCTGAAGAAGAAGATTTTTAAAGAAAATTCATTTTGAACTAAGTTATCATTCGGGCTCCCACAGTGAGCCCAAATATGGACCTAGAGACATGGCTTGAACAAATTTGTATCTCACCCCCTAAGGATGCTGCATACCAAATATCAAAACATTCTGACTGCTAGATCTGAAGAAGAAGATTTTTAAAGAAAATTCCTCAATTTGAACTAAGTTATCATTCGGGCTCCCATAGTGAGCCCACATAGGGCCCTAGGGACATGCCTTGAACAAACTTGAATCTCACCCCCCTAAGAATGCTGCATACCAAATATCAAAACATTCTAACTTCTGGATCTGAAGAAGAAGATTTTTAAAGAAAATTCCTCATTTTGAACTAAGTTATAATTCGGGCTACCACAGTGAGCCCGAATATGAACCCAGGGACTTGGCTTGAACAAACTTGAATCTCACCCCCCTAAACATTCTGCATACCCAATATCAAAAGATTCTGCCTGCTGGATCTTGAGAAGATTTTTTAAGAAATTTGCCTGAAATGCACTAAGTCCTATACTGAGCCCAAATATGAACCCAGGAGGCCGATTTGAACAAACTTGAATCAGATATACCCCACAATGTTGCATACCAAATAACAAAAGATTCTGCCTGCTGGATCGGGAGAAGAAGATTTTTTAAGATATTTGCCTGAAATGCACTAAGTTCGAATTCAAGCTTCAATGGTGAGCCCAAATATTAATCCAGGGGGCCGATTTGAACAAACTTGAATCAGATCCACCCAACAATGTTGTATACCAAATATCAAAAGATTCTGCCTGCTGGATCTGAAGAAGAAGATTTTTTAAGAAATTTGCCTGAAATGCAATAAGTTCGAATTCAAGCTTCTATAGTGAGCCCAAATATGAATCCAGGGTGCCGATTTGAACAAACTTGAATCAGATCCACCCCACAATGTTGCATACCAAATATCGAAAGATTCTGCCTGCTGGATCTGGAGAAGAAAATTTTTTAAGAAATTTGTCTGAAATGCACTAACTTCGAATTCAAGCTTCAATAGTGAGCCAAAATATTAATCCAGGGGGCCGATTTGAACAAACTTGAATCAGATCCACCCCACAATGTTGTATACCAAATATCAAAAGATTCTGCCTGCTGGATCTGGAGAAGATTTTTGAAGAAATTTGCCTGAAATGCAATAAGTTCGAATTCGAGCTTCTATAGTGAGCCCAAATATGAATCCAGGGGGCCGATTTGAACAAACTTGAATCAGATCCACCCCACCATGTTGCATACCAAATATCGAAAGATTCTGCCTGCTGGATCTGGAGAAGAAGATTTTTTAAGAAATTTGCCTGAAATGCACTAAGTTCGAATTCAAGCTTCAATAGTGAGCCCAAATATTAATCCAGGGGGCCGATTTGAACAAACTTGAATCAGATCCACCCCACAATGTTGTATACCAAATATCAAAAGATTCTGCCTGCTGGATCTGGAGAAGATTTTTTAAGAAATTTGCCTAAAATGCAATAAGTTCGAATTCGAGCTTCTGTAGTGAACCCAAATATGAATCCAGGGGGCCGATTTGAACAAACTTGAATCAGATCCACCCCACAATGTTGCATACCAAATATCGAAAGATTCTGCCTGCTGGATCTGGAGAAGAAGATTTTTTAAGAAATTTGCCTGAAATGCACTAAGTTCAAATTCAGGCTTCTATACTGAGCCCAAATGTGATTCCCGGGGGCTGATTTGAACAAACTTGAATCAGATCCACCCCACAATGTTGCATACCAAATATGAAAAGATTCTGCCTGCTGGATCTTGAGAAGAAGATTTTTGAAGAAATTTGCCTAAAATGCACTAAGTTCGAATTCGGGCTCCTATACTGAGCCCAAATATGAACCCAGGGGGCCGATTTGTACAAACTTGAATCAGATCCACCCCACAATGTTGCATACCAAATATCAAAAGATTCTGCCTGCTGGATCTGGAGAAGATTTTTTAAGAAATTTGCCAGAAATGCACTAAGTTCAAATTCGGGCTTCTATGGTGAGCCCAAATATGAATCCTGGGGGCCGATTTGAACAAACTTGAATCTGGCCCCCCCTAGAGATGATGTATACCAAATAGGAAAGAATTCTGCCTGGTGGATCTGAAGAAGAAGATTTTTTTGAATTTTGGAAAGAAATTCATGGGTGCCATCAGTTATGCCCCTTGTGGTGCCCCCCGTGGGTGCGGGAAGTTTTTTTGGTACAAGTTTGAATTGACATATGATGGGGAACATGCACACCAAATTTGGTTCAATTTGATCCAGTAGTTTGGGAGGAGTAGTCGATAATGTAAAGTTCACGACAGACGACGGATGACAGATGGCAAGTGATAAGTTAAGCTCCCTTCGGTGAGCTAAAAAACTGGCCTCCCACATCTGTTTTCAAGCCACCAATGTCAGAAATATTGAATTTTTTTAATTGGGCCTGACTGGTAGTGTGAATGTTTATTTTTGATCATCATTATTACTCAATGAAACAATTGCAAGAATCACCATGGGGTTGGAGGCACTCACCTGACCACAGTTGTCTAAAGATGGATTTAATTAGCATCTATAGATAGTTAACTCTACAGAGTAATGAAGGTATTTAATTATTTATAACTCTGTTCTCCATGCCAGATTTTTTTCTAGTACTGGGATGCTACCACAGAAATAATGCCCAGATTTCCATTAATGCAAAACTAGGGAGTCCAAATATCAACCTAGGAACTTAACTTGAACAAACTTGAGTCTGAGCCCTTCCTTTTCACCATCAGGATGCTGTATACCAAGTGTGAAAGCATTCTGACTGGTGGATCTGAAGAAAAAGATTTTTAAAGAAATTACCTCATATTGCACCAAGTTAAAATTTGAGCTACATTGGGAGCACAAATATTTAAATTTTATTGTAAATTTCCTTTCTTATTATACCTACCGCAATTGTTTACAACAGGCTTGCACTACAGTGGAAGTCCCTAACTCAGAAAAATACTCTCTATTTTCTTCTTTCAACAAGCGATTTGGGAAAGAAAAGTGGTGCAAAAGCACCAAGAAAAAATAAGCCAAAACTGGGTCGAGTGTGATCGGCGCACACCCAGTGGTGACACTCTTCTTGTACTGCTCCATAGCTTTTGGAACCAGTGCGCAGACATAGAACAAACGTGTCATTCTACTGAATCCGCCAACATTAGAATTATGTGATTAGCGGGGAGGAAGGATACTTACCCGAAAAAGAAGATGGGAAGGCCTCCATGTAAACAATTGCCAGGGATAAGAGACAGAAATATATCTTTTCCTGCCTTACCTGATGAATTACATCCAGTTCAGGTAAATGCTAATTGCACGAACCGAACAGAGCAAAGAACAATTACCCTCAAAAGAAGGAAGTGCCTTGTTCAGATGGGAGGTGGAGTAGTTTCTGGCATCTGATTCTTAGCCAGAAAGGAGCAATCAGTGGTAAAGTAACACTGTTGGCAGAGCTCCTGAAAAAGGCCAGATCAACAGAGAGGGTGTGAAGCTCACTAACCTTTCTCGCTGAGGCAAAAGCCATCAGAAAAGCCGTCTGGTATGTGAGAAAATGCATATCCACCTGGGATAAGGGTTTGAATAGTGCCCCCCCCCCCCCCCCCTGCCAAACAAAGCAGCACCCAAGATAGATTCCATCTTGGGGTAAGCTGAAAAATCCTAGGCCTTTTTCAAAGAAAAGTGCCGAATAAGGTTGGAGAGGTATGGATTTGTGCCGATACACCGCTTTCCCACATACGAAGACGTCTCCGAAAGCATGGACCTGTACCCTTAGATGGTAACAAGTTGGAGACCCTGAGAATCAAGCAGATATACCAGAAACTTTGCAATCTGTGTTATCGAAGGATCAGCATCAACAGAGTGATCAGCACACCATCGACAGAAGACCTTCCAAACCAGTGGAGTGCCGCCTTGAAGAAGAAATGCACTCCACTGCTCGGGGGGGGGGGGGGGGGGGGGGGGGGGGGGGGGGGGGGGGTCAGATACAAGTATGTTAAAATCAAACAACTTATTTCTATTTTTAGCTCCTGGGGTTCCCAGAAGGACATAGGTTCAAATCGGACCATCATTTCAGAAAAAAAATCTGGGGCAGGGCCCAAAATCTTGCCCCTCCCATTTCGAAGGCAAATATTGCTCCACAAACTTTGTTTGAACAAACTTGATTCTACACCTCAAAAGGAATGTTCATACCAAATATCAAGTCATTGCACCCACTGGTTCAGGAAAATATTTTTAAAAAAATTTGGAGCATTTTTCCCACATCCGTCCCTATGGGGCTGGGCACATTGATTTGAACAAAAACAAAATGTGATGTCAGAACAAGCAATCACCTCAAATTTAACTAAAATTGGTTCAGCGGTTTAGGAGGAGCAGGTGCAAACCATGTTCACCGACGACGGCCAACAGGTGACGGCCGAAGGACAACGGACACATTACGACAGACGATGAGTGATCACTATAGCTCAATCTGGCTTTCAGTCAGGTGAGCTGATAAGATTTTATACAATTTATTCAATCACCAATAAATCATAACAAACAAATTTATGTTTAAAAAGCTACCTCACGGTTGCATCTGGATGAAATACAAAACACATGCAGAGAATACGAGGACTTTATTATGGCACCTGCACTTTTTTCCAAATATGCACTTCTAGCCTCGAATAAGCTGTCAACATTTCGGTTTAAAGTCAAACATTCTTACCAATGAGCCACCATACTCCCCCCAAAGAGCCTAGGTGACTTATTTGTTCACCTGAGAAAGTTGTTTAAAGAAGGATTTAAGGTCACATTCAGCATCTCTGGCTAGTTAAGACTGAAGAGGTATGAAGTCATGTAATTATTTTTAACTCCTCTGCCCATGTGAGGTGAATTAAATGCCTGGATTTCCAGTAACACTAAAAATGGGGTATTTTCCAAGGACCTGGAATTCAAAATCTCTATTTTCCAATTTCCAGGGTAGGTGGCAAACCCTGAGTTATAACTCCAGTTGTGTCAATTTTTTATCTTTAACCAGGGATGGTGGATTGGGTACACCTTTCATTTCAGAGAGGGCTGAGAATAATGAATAAAAATAATTCATTGAAGTTTGTGCACCTAATAATTCTATTGCAAATGCTTCAGAAAGTTTCATAAACTACAGTTTGCATTTGGGTCCTGCAAATATAGCATTTCCTCATAAACTGAATATCAAATTGAATACACATCCAAACATTTCGAAACAAACAAATACCAAACAGCAAATACACAATCACACATTTTTCTGTTTGTTACCATTGTGTTAAATTAAGGCAAGAATCACTGCAAAGTTGGGGTGGGGTGTAAACCTGATTTGTTCTGACCATGCTTGCTCTAGTCCCAACTTATAAAATATTGCAAAAACATCATCAAGGCATACCACCATTAACCCTTCACCCAACGCAGATGAAATCAAAATTTATTATTTTAAATATCATTTTTTTTAATTTTTCAAAAAATTTCAACAAAGCCATATCATGTGACCCCTCGTTCCAACGAGGGGTCACATGATATGGTTTTGTTGCAATTTTTTGAAAAATAATATTTTTGCAGCTGCTAAATTTGCAAATTATGTGGGCGGATGTGGGCGCTTCATTGGGTAAAAGGTTAAAGGCATGCCTTGATGATGTAGTTGGAATATCAGTCAGTCTGGATTATAATTCAAACTTGCTGCATTACTTTCATTACTCATATTTGAAAATTCCAAATTCCGCTTTCCGATTTCAATTCAAATTTGACTTGAACATATGCTTCAAATGAAATTGTTTTTTGAAAATCGAATATACAGGGCCATAGACTACACTGATAATGACTATCAAGTATCAACTATCCAAAACTTTTCACATCCATACACTTAGAAAAAGAAGGAAACTGATTACGTCAACATAAAACACACCGAGTAATGACTGTGGCTTGCAAAAATTGGGAGGAGGGGCCTTTCGTTTGCCAACTGTTTTCTTCATAAGATGATGACAAACTTTTTCTTTGCCTACTTGAAATTACTAGTCGAAACATTACTATTTATTTATTTTTTTGGTGTTTAAGGTCAAACATTTCTGTACAATGGCTAATCGTGACCGCAACATGGAGATAAAGTAAAGTTTAGGCCTAAAAAAGTTAAAAATCTGTTCCTCAGGCCCTCCTGCATGGTCCTTTTGGCTTCCGCATGCCCTTTTTTTATAACCAATGCAAACTTAAAAAAAACCCACAAATTAAATGGTTTATGTCTGATATTTTACCCAAGTTAATAAAATGGATAAATCTGTTACTTGAGTGCAACAAGGCTTTGCAATGCTTTAGCATTGCAAAGCCTTCTTGCATTCAAGGGACGTAATACACCACCACCCATGCTGTTCTATAGATTATGAGGCCTGAGTAAAACATAAAACAAACAGAGAACATGACCTTTTGATGGCAAAGAAATACTTACAAAAATAAAAAACAAAATAAAAAATGCCTGCCTGTATGCAATTTTACAAAAAATGGCCTGAGAAACAGAAGATCTATTTTGTGGGTCCTTAGTCAATCAGTAATACCTGTGTTGTCCATTTTTGAGGACTTCCACCCCAAGCATTGGTGACGGGGTCCTATTTACCAGTAAAACAGAGCTTGTTTACCACAGTAAACAGACACAGCTTCAGTTCCTGGGGTTCCCATGTGGGAGAGGCATTACTAAGTCTAACAAACAGCTTGACTGCTAGCCTGGGTTACCACAAGTATTCATTTGTTAATTTTATCAGAACAGTTCCTTTCCTAATAATGATACAATTCAGTTTTTCAGCTTTTGTAATGAGCCTTAATATTTAGCAAGAATCTTCTTAATTCTCATTTTGATTCTCGTAAATGACCCTTGACTCATGTGCTAACATAATATTTTGATTCTCACAAACTTTAGTGAATTTTAAGTCTTGTGCTGTGATGTAACACACTGTTGGAGGGGCCGCTCAGAGGTCTTTTCATTAATGTATTACATCAAAGCATATCATCACTAGCATAACCTTTGACCTCTAAGAGTTTGTTCCAATGAGAGGTAATAAGCTATGTTTTTCCGACAAAAAATTAAAATTTGTAGTTATTCCTGAAATCATTTTGCAAGTGTCGTCAGCAATTCATGTTGATTAAAGGGTTAAGAAAGTAAACTCATCATATAAGATGCAATGTACTATGCTAAGTTTTTGTTAACACAGCAAAACATACTGATATTATTTTTCCATTCTTTTGTCTCAAAAACATAGCTTATGATCCTTCACTGGTATAAACTCGAAGAGCTTGTACCAATGAGAGATTTTAAACTATGTTTTTCAGGCAAAAATTTAAAATTTGTAGTTATTCCCAAAATCTTTTTACAAGTGCAGTCTGCAATTTGAGTTGATTAACTCTTGACCTACTGAGTATTTTCAAGATATTTTTCATTAAAACTAGTCATGGCTGCTGTGAAGATGCCATGACGAGATTTGAAGACAAATTAATAAAAATTTAATTCAAGGAATGATTGGAGAAAAAAAGTAATTAGTTTACAGAGAGAAATTTGATTAAATGTGCAACAAATTATACTAAAATCAGTAGCAAGAGATATACTGCCCTGGGCTGGATTATCTGCCAGCAGCATGCAAGGGGTTAAAGGAAGGGTTAAGGAAGGAAACTCACCATGTAAGTGTAATGTACTTGGCATAATTTTTATTAACAGAGGAAAACATGCTGGCATTGCTTTGTCATTCCTACCCTCAAATAATTCTGACAGACTTACCTTCAAAATGATTACATTTAAAAGTAAAGCTAGTTGTTTTACAGCCCATATCGATTTCTGTTTGCACAGGTCTGTTGATATTATGGACATATTTATATTTAGTTATTTATTGGTGTTTTAAGGTCACATATTTCTGAACAATGGTTAACCCTTTACCCAACGTAATGGCAAAAACTGGCCAGCGCTATTCACAAAAATCGCCAATTAATTTTCATTATTTTTAAATTTTTTTGTTGGAATGAGCTCGATATGAGCTCATTGAGCTCCTTCCAATGAGGGGTCATAACCTATGTTTTGGGGACAAAAAATGAAAAAGAATTGTTTTGCAAGTATCGTCAGCTTTTCATGTTAGGTAAAGGGTTAATCATGGCCACGACAGTTTTAAGGGTGGAGGAAGGAGTATCTGGAGAGAGCCAAGCAACAGTCAGCTCCAAAACATACTAACTCAACACAAGCAGGGGTACCACTGGTTGAAGACAAGTGCACCATTGACCTTCAGTATGCCTTAGTACACAATGCCTCCATGCCCACATGTGGGCAATGGGGGTGAAGTGTCTTGACCAAGGACACAACGTGGTTGTCGCAGGTGGGATTCAAACCTTGCTTGCAGCCTGCACCTCTACCCAAGCCATCACACCCCCATATTATTGATTACATATCTTGTTAGTGACCTAGTATGGTATGTACGGTTTCAGTAGATTCCATTTCCAGTGAGACTGAAGCCTAATATAGAAATTACTGACACTGTATATATCATATTAGGTCATTAACAAACTGCGTAACAAATCTATCACACCAACCCTTTTTACTATGTAATGAATTAGCAAACGTAATAAACAACCAGAGGCTCAAGTGAGCCTAAAATGCTCACCTGGCTCAAATTGTCAAAACAGATAAGTGTATCAGTAAGTGATCAGCAGTGATCAGCAGCAAGAGCAATTTTTATGATTTGTTATGACACAACCAAAGGCAACTAACTTTTTGGCCATTCATTTCTGTTGGTCCTAGGAAAGTTTCCTAGAAAGCTCTGTTCTGTGAAGCATTAAAAAACAACAACCGAATGAAATTTTTGTTTTGTTTCTAACTACTGTGGTTCTCTCTAGTACTCCCCGACAGCATGGGCAACATGAGGACGGGCATTCTCGTCCATCAGAATGAATCTATCACCCACTGCACCTGCATACAATCTGACGTGGACATCCAGGATCTCATCAACGTACCACTGTGCAGTCAATGTACCACGTTCAAGGACACAGAGCTCTGTATGTCCATCCTTGCAGATGTCTCCCCAGACCATGGTTGACCCTCCACCATAGCAGTCATGCTGAGCAATGTTGGCTGCATGGAATCGCTCTCCTGGTCTTCTCCATACCCCGGAATACCTATCCGTGTGGTCTAGGCAGTACATTGGCTCATCTGTAAAAAGGACAGGTCACCAATCTTCTCTGGTCCATCCAACGTGATCCATGGCCCATTCATATCATGCCTGGCGGTGGTTCTGGGACAGCGGAATATGAATACATGGTCTTCTCGATCGGAGACCACCTTCATGCAACCTTCTCCGGATAGTCTGCATCGAAACATTTACCCCGGATGCATTCTGAAGGTCACTGTGAAGCTGGGTTGCTGTTTCAAAGCAGTTCCTTGCCCCTTGCTCCACCATCCCTACAGCCTGCCACATTTCTGCTTCAGACAAATGTCTTCTTACATTTGCATTTGCCATATTCAATCATTAAATCACAAGGGTTTGAGTTGAAATGAAGATTGAATACCCTACACATGTCATGAACATGTAGACATTGCACGAAAACATCATGAAAATCAAGGGGTGATTTCCATGACTGTCACAAAAAGTCTGCCTGTTAAGAGAGCTAATGTAAACACTGGGGACCATCTCAATACATTCCTCAATCATATCCACCGAAAATATCGCAAATATGTCATAAGCAAATTTCCCAATGATGTGTCAAATATTTGGTGCTTAGCAATGTTTGAGTAGTACACTAACCCAGGAACTCGATTTGAACAAATCTGAACCTTACCCCTCTAGAAATGTCACATACTAAATATGAAAGGATTCTCACCAGTGGTTCTGAAAAAGAAGATTTTTTAAGAAATTTTCTCATATTGCACTAAGTTAAAATTTGGGCTTCAACAAAGAGCCCAAATATTCATCAGGGATCCCATTTGAACAAACTTGAATCTAACCCTCTTAGAGATGCTGCACACCAAATATCAAAAGAATCTGACTCATGGATCTGAAGAAGAAGATATTTAAAGATTATTTCCCATATTGCACAAAGTTAATATTCAGGCTCCCAGCGGGAGCCCAAATATTAACCCCCGGGACTCGATTTGAACAAATTCGAACTGTACACCTCTAGAGATGTCACATACCAAATATGAAAGGATTCTCACTAACAGGTCTGAAAAAGAAGACTTTTTAAGAAATTTTCTCATGTTACACTAAGTTAAAATTTGGGCTCCAATAAAGAGCCCAAATATTCATCCAGGGATCCCAATTGAACAAACTTGAATCTAACCCCCCTAAAGATGCTGCATACCAAATATCAAAAGAATCTGACTGGTGGATCTAAAGAAGAAGATTTTTAAAGAATATCCCCATATTCCACCAAGTTAATAATCAGGCTCCCATAGGAAGCCCAAATATTAACACAGGGAGTTGATTTAAACAAATTCAAATCATACACCTCCAGAGATGTCACATATCAAATATGAAAGGATTCGCACTAGTGGGTCTGAAAAAAGATTTTTTACGAAATTTTCTCATATTGCACCAAGCTAAAATTTGAGCTCCAATAAAGAGCCCAAATATTCATTCAGGGATCCCATTTGAACAAACTTGAATCTAACCCCCCCTCCCCCCCCCCCCCCCCCCCCCCTCCCCCAGAGGTGCTGCATACCAAATATCAAAAGAATCTGACTGATGGATCTGAAGAAGAAGATTTTTAAAGATTATTCCCAATATTGCACCAAGTTAATATTTCCAATATTGCACCATCCAAGCATTGGTTACTGGGTCCTATTTTACCAGTAAAACAGAGCCTGTTTACTGCAGTGAACAGGCACTGCTTCAATTCCCAGGGTTTCCACAGGGAATCCACTGTAGTAGACTTCCCTAGAGTTCCCAGGGATGAGAAAGCAAACAGAGCTCTTTCAAAAAACTACTGATACCAGAATAAAGGCTTCTTAAATTTTAAATATGCTTCACACTCAGTAAAAACAAAAATAATTTTAGGGTTATATACTATTAAAAAATAGGGGATATCCAAACTGATGTTGATATTTTCGGAAAGTTAAAAAATTTATAGTAATTTATATATTTTTTATACTTACCAATGACCCAGACTTAGCTGGTGCTAACTCTAACAAAACCAGGGCCAAACACAAATTTTGCCCCCCAATCCCCAAAATTTGCATCCAAAACAAGAAGAAATCATGTCCTAAAGGACCTCCATACTACGCCTCTACTGCGCATGCGCAGTGACGCAGTTGTCCCGAAATTGGCGCCAATTATCATTCTTACTGACAGTGCCTGGTCAGCGCTATGTACTCAGCGGGGAGGCAAGAGTTCCCAACTCCAGGGAGGGCCATCCCCGTCTGGGTCATTGGTAAGTATAAAAAATATATAAATTACTATAAATTTTTTAACATTTTTATACTGTACCAATGACCCAGACTTAGCTGAATAGTAAACAGGCTGGAGGGCCTAGGACATAGAGGAAAATCCAATAAGCTCAACTATATAGTAAAGAGGTAACCCCTTAAGGAGAAAAGGAGTATTAGGCTTTACATGTATCTTTCTTATTTAATTAGAAAGATACACTACCCTTAATAATTGAGCACAATAACATTCATGTTCTCTATTAACATCCAGTATAACCCTTATACTAATTATTTTTAAAGCAAGCCAATAAATAAAGTAGTCCAGAGAATTGAGACTCTTTATAATCATTTAAAAGTGTCCGAGTATTGTATATTAAAGCCCGTTTGACACTTGACATATACAAATGCTTCACACCGAGCTACACTTTAAAAATAAGACATGAATGAATTTAAACATTAATATTACACTTTAAAACCATCCCGGAAGCGACTCAGAAATACTGACTTGGAGGAGGCATTCCCTTGCTTTTCACTATAAAGCAGGTGACCTAAGGGAACACCCGCCCCCCCCCCCCCCCCCTTCCCCTTGCCCTGGGTCAAATAGCCCAGAGCGAAGAGGGCAGCCGGACGGAGTCACTGCCGGAACAGAAAGCCTGCATAACTATAGTTGCAACTGTTTAGTGGACGACATTCTGAGCAACAGATAACGGATCTAAACAATGCAGGTCTCCAGAAATGGACTCAATATTTCTGAGATAAAAATTCGTAAATGTGGATGGCTGAGACCAATAAGCAGCCTTCATTAAATCTGTAATAGCAACACTATTAGCATAAGCCCAGGAAGTAGAAAGAGCTCTTACTTCATGAGCAGAAATCTTAAGCACAGACTGCTGAGAAGAAGATAAATCTTCATAAGCAGTACGGATAGTTAACTGAATCCATCTAGCAATAGAATGGACTGAAATGTCCTTTCTATTAGGCATCAAAGACAGAAAGAAACGTTTCCGTCCCTTTCTGATAAACTGAGATCTCTGTTTATAGATACGTAGTGCTCTAACAGGACAGAGTAAAGGCCTACGCCCGTCTGAAGACGGAAGAGCCTTAATAACAATAGGTTCCGGATATTTATTAGGAGCCTGATTCTTAGCTAAAAAACCCACATTAGTAGTGAAGGTGATAGTGTTCCCAACACTACGATAATGAGAATCATCCACCGATAGTGCATGAAGCTCACTGACTCTTCTAGCAGAAGAGAAAGCTAAGAGAAAAGCTGTCTTATAAGATAAGAATTTGAAATCTACTGTCCCAAGAGGTTCAAATGGCTTTTCCTTCAATTTAAGGAGAACCCAAGCTAAATTCCACTTAGGAATTAATCTAAGAGTTCTGGGTCTATTTATCGAAAAGTTTCTAACCAACTTCGATAAAGAGACATTAGATCCAATTTGTAAACTATCATGATGTGCATAGGTATCAGATAACATAGATCTATAACCCTTTATAGTAACAGGCTGCAGTTTGATTTCGTCAAACAAGTATACTAGAAAGTTTGCAATGTCTGGTATAGAGGGATCAAATATATCTACAGAATGATCCCTACACCAACGACGAAAAACCTTCCACTTAGCCGCATAGTTTAGCGAAGAGGAGGTCCTCCTACAGTTAGAAATCGCGTCCACTGCTCGTCCTGTAAAGTGCTTGCCATGCAAGAAGGACCGCACAACGGAAAAACGTGAAGGTTGAGACCTTGCGGGTTGTGATGGAGTTGGCGCGATTTCCCCTGCGAAAGAAGATCCTCTCGTGGAGGAAGCTTCCGCGGTAGGTCACACAACAGACACCTGAGTAGATTTATCCACGGTCTCTGTGGCGACAGAGATGCTACCAACAGAATCTTGCATTGAGATTGTTTTATCTTTAGCAATACTTGTTGAATTAACGGCGCTGGAGGATACGCATATCCTATCATTCCGTCCCAAGGGATCGACAGAGCGTTTACTGCAAATGCTCTTGGATCCGGACATGGAGACACATACGTCTGCAACTGATTGTTGAGATGTGTCGCAAATAAGTCTATCATTGGCCATTCCCATTGGTAGCAAATCTGATTGAATACTTGTTTGTTGAGAGTCCACTCCGACGGCAACAAGCGACCCTTTCGTGAAAGGGAGTCTGCTAGCACATTCAGACGACCCGGTATGTGACGGACCGAAAGAAGAACGTGATGTTCTAACGCAAACAGAAGGATTCTTTCCGTTAGATTGAACAACGGAACTGAATGAGTGCCTCCCTGATTCCGTATATACGCCACTACTGTCGTATTGTCG
This sequence comes from Pictodentalium vernedei, assembly GCA_031216915.1. Lineage (NCBI taxonomy): Eukaryota > Metazoa > Mollusca > Scaphopoda > Dentaliida > Dentaliidae > Pictodentalium > Pictodentalium vernedei. The sequence continues at coordinate 472,383,939 of CM062296.1, forward strand.
GATAGGATTTGGACATGAGCATCATGAATAATGTCCATCCAGTGACGTAACGCAAGCCAAATTGACATCATTTCCTTGATGTTTATGTGCTTGCACAGGAATTGCGGATCCCAAAGACCCTGGCATCTCGAATCCGTTGGGATTAATGATGCACCCCAACCTGTTTGACTGGCATCCATCACAACGGTAAAACTCGGATCCGGCAACTGCAGCGGAACTCCTTGAGTTAACCACTGAATGTTTGCCCAAGTCTGAATCTCTTGTTTCACTTGATCTGACAAGAGAACGTCTACATCGAGCGAATGAATTTTCACACTCCAATTCTGAGTCAGGAAAATTTGAAGAGGACGTGTGCGTAGCCGCCCCATCGGAATGAGATCCGCGGCGGCTCCGCACAGACCTATCAGTCTCATAAATTCTCTCGCCGTGACTTTGTCTGCGTGCAGACAATAGCGAGCGTAACAACTGACTAATTTTGCTCTGGTTAACGGCAGACGAACGAGATTGTTGTGCGTCTCGAAGCTCATTCCCAGATGAGTGAATGACTTGGACGGCACCAGATCCGACTTCTCCTCGTTTACTATAAAACCGAGACGTCGGAGCAATAGAAGAAGATTCTGAACATCGTTCTGAAGCGTTAACTCGTTGCCGTACCTCTGAAGAATGTCATCCAGGTAGGCCGACGTTACCGCAGACGAATGAGCTCGGAAGTAGATCATTACCGAGTTCATTACCCGAGTGAAAGCCCAGGGTGCTAGATTCAATCCGAAGCACATCGCCCGGAATTGATACACCACTCCCAGGACTGCAAAGCGTAGATACTTTCGGAATGTCGGATGTACCATGACGTGAAAGTACGCATCTTTGAGATCTATGCTCGTTGCATAATCGTTCACCCGAATACTCGCTCTGACCGATCGAATCGTCTCCATATAAAACTTCGGAGCGACGATCAGTTTGTTTATCCAGCTCAAATCTATGACTGGACGGAACGAGCCATCTGGTTTCGGAACCAGAAACAGATGGCTGTAGAATCCCAGAGATTCCTGGTTTTCTACGACCTCTACCGCGTTCTTCATTAAAAGAGACTGCACCTCTGATAACAGAGCGTCTCTTTTCTGTGGATTTGACAGAAGATGAGTCCACTTTGGACTTCGAGTTAATGGAGGCTTTCGTTTGAAGGATATCTTTAGACCTTCCGAAGTCACTCCTCTCACCCAAGGGTCGTCCGTAATCGACGCCCACTCTTGTGAAAAACTCGACAACCTTCCGCCAACCGGAATGCGATAGAGGTTTAAGCCATCACCTCCTGGACCTGCGAGGCCTGCGGTAGGAGAAACCACGTCTTCCACGACCCGCACCTCGCCTCGTCGACCTCGGGGCGTCCGACCGATTGTCCCGGCCTGAAGGACGTCCCGAACGAGAGTCGCTATCCTGACGGTCTCTCGAATAAGACCAAGAGGACGCACCGGAACCTCTATAGGAACCTCTCTTGGGCGCATTATACCTAGAAGTGCCTGTCTTATTCGTGTCTGCTGTATCCGACTTCTTAGGAGCCGATCTGAACAACAGAGAATCATTAGCTTTCTTTTTAATTTTATCATAAATAGCGGAAAGCTTGCCGTCAAAGAGAAGTTCTCCTGAGACCGAAGCGACTCTAAGAGAGTTCTTCACCTTAGAATCCACTAGTGTGGATGTAGCTAGGGCTGCGTCACGTCTAACCAACTCCAGATTTGCCACTGAAAGGGCGGAGTTACACGTGGAATAAGCTACTGCCCTTGAAAGAAGTCTTAAAGAGGATTGTATATCCTGAAACTCTTCCCCTTGAAGGCGCAGTGATAACGCCTTAGTAAGGTGATCTGCGTAAGATAAGGCATCTAAATTGGCTCTGTTAGACGCAATAGCTGTTTCCAACACCGCGGTTGGAATAGAAGCTGACGACGGTAATGATAGCTCTAAGTCTTCCGCCTCGTCGTCCATACGCAGAGGAACTCTCGGTATACCCTGTCCTTCCGTATCGAATTTATTCCTTGCATTAATGAAAGGCAGGTTGAGAGTATTAGCGGACAAGAAACCTGGTTTCCCCGTCCTGGAAGCAAGTTTAAATATAGCGTCGTTCAATAATTCAAATGTTCTAGCAACATTATTGGACTGCGACGGAAACTCGGGAGCGATGTCCCTGAACCGCTCAAAAAATTCAGAGTCCAATGACGCTATAATTCTCTTGTCCGGAAGCGCAGCAGTCTGGCCCGACGGAACAACTTGAGGGAGAAAGTGCCGGATGAAGTCCACGGCAGCTTTATGTTGTTCCGAAAGGGATAGCTCCAAGTTATCCGTATCCCTTTCACCATCCGGTCGGACCTCACGATGCTCCCGGTCGTCCGCCCCCGATGCTTCGGCGGAGCGTACCGACCCAGCGCCGTCGGATAATTCTCGATCCGACACCGTTTCTGTTGGCTGCTGGGATGCTGCGATAAGCTGTGCTATCTGCACAAGAATGTCCGGCGTCGAGACCTGCGGAGGCGCAGTCTTTCGCTGCTTCGCCGAGGGCAGCTCCGCATCAGATGGCTCCCGCATACTTTTCCTATGCGAACGTCCGGAGTCCATCGGTCTCGAATCCCTGGCTGCCGGATGGTGTGACCTGGTCGCCGAAGAATCCTTCATCGGCAAAGCTGGTAATATATCGGCGGTCACGCAGCCAAGGTGCGGTCGTGTGCGCTGACGAGAAGAGGAAGCCTTAACAGTCTCTGCGGACTGCTTATACAACGGAGCGTCCCGAGCGACGGACGTATGCTCCGCTAAAGACACATTTTGTACCACAACATCTGGTCCCAGATGTTGTTGTACGAGAGAGGGACCTCTCTCGCTCGCGGCCCGGCTGGACCTGGACGAGCTATGAACCGGACTAAAAGGCTTCCTCCGTTCTCGCTTACTATCCGCCGTCACTGGGTGTGCATCTATTATGTTTATAGTGCTCGCATCACCCAAAATTTCCTCTTGGACCGCATCGGACGAACCCGGCTGCCGAACCATTCAGTGAATGGATGCTACACCGGGCGAGCTAGCGGACGACATTTGTCTAATCTCCATGAGCACTTTTGCCGCTAGCTCTGAATTCATTTGTGACGACAGACGCACACTTGAAGAAGATAACATGGAAACATCACCCTGTTCTGGTTCCTCTGAAATAGAAACTGAGAGAGTAGAGTGACCTTGCGGAGAAAGAGCCGGCATCGCTCTTTCTCCAGAAACAACATATCGTGACACACGTTTCCAATGTTTCTCATCCCAATGTTCACATATAGGACAGGGATTAATGCGAGAACACTGACTACAATTAATACAATGATCATGAAAGTCAGAGGAAGATTTCTTCCTATTACAATTTGAACAACGTCCCTTCATTGTGAAAGAACAACAATAAGTCCTAGTTACTCGCAAAAACCCCTGACACAAAGATACACAATAACATGATCCATTAATAAATGAAAAAACAATTGCAAAACAAAATAATTTTGAAAAAATATTTTTTCAGAGAAGCCCAAGTTGCTGAAAAGTAACGTTGAGCCCCGATGGATCCGATGGCAAAGTGTGGTCAAAAATTTTAAATTTATATAAAATAATTAATGAGACACTTTCGGATAATATAAATGTATCTTATAATGAGATAAACTACCACAAAGGCAAACAGCCCCCCTCAAAAAAGGCTGTTGCCAATGAAAACAAACAGTATAAACACACTAGAAAACATGACTCCAGGCACTGAAAAAACTGGCCCGGAATCAGTCATCAATTACACTCTATCTGATGCAAAACAGAGACTCCCAGGGGAGAATCTGTAGAACATCAGATGGAAGATGCAGAACACAACGTTATACACCCATGGGTGAAAACGTAACTATGGGGAAAATAACAGAAAACATTCTGTAACCAAGCAACTCTCCCAGGAAATTTTAGAAATGAAATTTCTCAAAAATATGCCAAAAGCATGGGAGAATTGCCAGGGGGGGGACTTTAGAAGGCTAGGGGAGAGGAAACACTAAATAAGCAGTGCAACAATTAGCAAGAATGACAACAAGAGGCCCATGCCTCGAAAATAGGCAACTTAACATAATTTCATCAAAAAATTTTAAGTACAGCCCTGATTATTTTTTGCCACTTCTTTTTCCTCTCCTCCTTCTATCCTCCTTAGAATCACATTTTCTCCAAAAATTACGTGTCTGGCATCCTTTAAACTGAGATTTACAAGCACAAAGATCAGTGAGATGTTGACTGATGAAGGGCCAAACAGAGAATGATAATTGGCGCCAATTTCGGGACGACTGCGTCACTGCGCATGCGCAGTAGAGGCATAGTATGGAGGTCCTTTAGGACATGATTTCTTTTTGTTTTGGATGCAAATTTTGGGGATTGGGGGGCAAAATTTGTGTTTGGCCCTGGTTTTGTTAGAGTTAGCACCAGCTAAGTCTGGGTCATTGGTACAGTATAAAAATATCAGTATGCTACCAACTTTAGTGCAGATCATGAATGTCATGACCCACAAAAACTTTGTGCAAGTTTTCCACACGAGCACCACATTAATGTCTGTGGGGTACGTTTTGAATTTTTCATTTGTACTGGACAGGCTTTTTTGAAGGTCTCATCATACTTTCCATGGTATAAACTTGTTCATCAATAGTTTCTGGTCGAAACGTAACTTTTGAGGTATGCGAAGACTGACACGTGACGAACATTAATGTGACGTTGGCATGTTGGAAGCTGGCTACAGATAGACTGCAGTGGCTCAAATTCCTAACGTTACTCAATCGGTGATTAGCAGGTTGTGGTCACGCTACCGTCAGACAGGCAATGTTGATGACAGACATCGGTCAGGTCATCCAATGGTACAACTGCTAACCAGGATCGTTTCATCTGAACCACAGCATTACATAACTGCCATCAAAGTGCCTCAGAAATTGGACAGCAGCTGCACCGAGCAACAGATGTGCAAGTCAGTGGTCAGACTATCTGAAATCACCTACACAGCTGGAATTTGTATGCACGTTGACCTCAAATAATTCCACGTTTGACTGAACATCACTTCACAGCAAGGCATAATTGGTGTGGAGCACGACAGCACTGGGACAATTGTCAGTGAAGCAACGTCATGTTTTCCGACCAATCGAGGTTCACTCTCGACTTCCATGACAGTGTGGCGGAAGTGGAATGAACAATACCATGATGCAACCATTAGGCAGCATGATCGTTTGGGTGGTGGATCCGTTATGGTGTGGGGAGGCATAACCATGACATGCAGAACAGCATTACATGTCATCCAAGGCTGTGTCACAGGGCAGTACTACTGTGACATGTTTGCAGCTCATGTGGTGCCATTTGCGCGACATCACAGCCGTCGATTCATTTTCTAAAATGACAATGCAAGAGCACACAGGGTCCATGTCACTACAGAGTTCCTTCAGGAACAGAACATCACTGCACTGCCTTAGCCAGCACTTAGTCCAGACCTTTCACCAATCGAGCAGGCTCCTATGACAACACCAACAGTCCCCTACCAATGTCCAGGAACTCGCCTCTGCACTGCAGGAAGAATGGAATAACATCAGTCAAGCCGAGGAGGATTTACAAGGTATTGAGGTCTTGGACTGAATGTTGTAAATTCTCTGACTGACCGTCCATGTATTCAACAGCACAGTGTGTGGAATGTGTGCTTGTGCTTGCTGCAGGAAGAATGGAATAACATCAGTCAAGCCGAGGAGGATTTACAAGGTACTGAGGTCTTGGACTGAATGTTGTAAATTCTCTGACTGACCGTCCATGTATTCAACAGCACAGTGTGTGGAATGTGTGCTTGTCAGTCACCCAACTATCGCTGAAATCATTCACCAGATGTCACAGTGCAATGCCTCAACTGTTTTTTTGATAAAAATATATTTCTTTATATATCTCACTTTTATCAAATATACCCTACTTTTTCTGAATAGTATATATGTTTTTTAACAGTTTACCATCAAGTTCTCCAACAAACTGTAACAAAACAAGTACAGACAAATATTATTCTGACTTAAAAAACATAATCTAGCACTTGATCAGTTAATGACAGTTATTCATATGGCAACTAGTGTAATATTAATCAATCTTCCATATGATGACCATGATCAATAGTGAAATTCAACATCATTGCATCTTTCCAATTTGTATGGAAGGAAAATCTATGCAAAATCAATGACATCTTTGAAAAGATATCAAAGCGTTTGTAAGAAATGGCGTCAATGAAATTCTTGACATAATATCTTATTGATACCTTGCCTCTAAAGTTTATGCAAGACCTGACCAACTGAAAGTATACAGAATTTTCAAAGTTGATAATTTTTCTTCCTTAAGCACTCAGTATTTTATAGCTATAAACTATTGTAGATATCACAAAATGAGCACCAGTGACAGCACCAGAGGTGCTAGCATAACCAACAATAACCTGAGGGATGAGGCTGGTTTGGATGGATACAATAAAATACAAAAGACCTCAAGGAGCCTTAATCGCTCACCTGGTAAAATTGTTTAAATAAGGATTGAAGGCCACATTCAGAATCTACATGATAATATAATTAATCTAATTTAGTTAGGGGAGTGGGGGTGGGGGAGGAGAGGGGTCTGCTGAGTAATTTTTTTTTTGTGTAAAATCAATCCTTGAAAACACATTTTGATGTAAAGGGGCCTCAAGTGTACTGGTGGTCCCCATTTGAATAAACTTTAATTTTATGTACTCAAATTTACATTTAACTAAAGTTTACCACAATCAGCTCGGTCATGCATGGGCACGATTCATTTAAACAAATAGTTCATTCTCCACTGGGTTCTGTGGTAAATTTCAAAACCCTCTGGTGCCCACCAAAATCAGTCAAGCGTAACACACTTTGAACAAACTTCTATCTAGGAGTCATAGTAAAGCTTTATATCAAATATCAAAAGATTCTGACTGGTAGATCTGAAGAAGGACATTTAAAACATTTCCTCATATTGAACTGAGTCAAAAGTTGGGTTCCCATGGGGACCCCAAATATGATCCCAGGGACTTGATTTGAACAAAGTCGAATCTCACTCCAATAAGGATGCTACATACCAAATACCAATATAGATTTGAACTGATTTTTAAAAAAATATTCCTAAGAAAATTCAGGGTCCCAAAGTAAGTCCAACTATGTCACCAGGGACTTGCTTTGCACAAACTTCAAGCTAACCCCCTAAAGATGCAGTATACTAAATATCAAGATATTTTGACTGGACAATCTGAAAAAGAAGACATTTAATAAATTTCCTCATATTGCACCAAGTTAAAATTTGGATTCCATACACCAAGTATCAAAACATTTTGAATGGTAGGTCTGAAGAAAATTTTTTCAATTTAAAAAAAAATTATAGTTGCTAACAGAATTATGCCCTGTCAGCAAGGCAAATTTATTTGAACAAACTTGAATTGACATATGATAAAGAAAATGCAATCAAATTTGGTTCAATTTGGCCCAGTGGCTCATGAGAAGTCTATAATGTAAAGTTCATGCCCGACAAACAGATGGATGGTGGATGGAAAGTGATCACTGAAGCTAAAAAAAATTGTGTTTTTTTAATGGAAAAAGGGGCAAAACTCACTTGACATGTATCTGAAAGGACATGTCATGCTGGACATGCATGTAATTTCATAAAGATCTGACCACTAACACCAGTGTTTGACTCATACAGACAAAAATTGTGTTTTCCTGAATGGAAAAAGTGGCATAACTCATGTGGACACCATAATTTGACATGTATCTAAAAGGGCATGTCATGCTGGACATGCATGTAAGATTTCATAAAGATCTGACCACTATCACAAGAGTTATAGACTCATGATCATATGGACAACAATATTGTGTTTTTCTGTACGGATAAGTGGCATAACTCGCAAATGGAAGGTGTAGTCAGTCAGGTGAGTCAAAAAGAAAACGTGTTTTGGCAAAACTTGGTGTTTTCTTTGAATACCAAATAATTAGTGTGAAAATTTCAACTCAATTGAGATACAGACTTTAAAAGTATTATCAATTAACAATGTCCATAATCTGAAACTATTGAATAAACTTGAAATTTGTTTTAATTGAGGTGGTCGTATTAATCCTGAAGATCTGAACTACAATAGCTTACGAGTAAAGCTGACCAGTTAAACTGAACACAAACACTGACAATATTTTTCAACACTTTTGCAGGTAAATGAGATTGACAGAGTGTTTGCATGAAAGTTTCATTATGTCATGAAGGTGAATGTATGAGGATTTGACCACAGTTTCTACAAAATTGTCATGAATATTTGTACAGCCAAGACAGGGAAATAGCTAGAGGGTCTTCATTGGAGGTGGGGTGGTGGTGGTGATCAGTTAGATTTGTAACTGGAGTTGAGGTTTCAGCATGACATGCCATAGGCATGTCCCAATGGTTGCAGCCCCATGTTGTGTGAGAGTTTGAGTGGGAGTACCTCATGTCGGAGAATTTTATGGGTGGAGGAAGCTGGAGTACCCAGAGAGAACCACTGAGCAATGGTGAGCAACTGTCAGACCCCACAACATGCATTACGCCTGAGTACACAGTACCACCATGTCCCCCACATGGGCAATCAGGACTAAGTGTCTTGCCCAAGGACACAATGCAGTTAGCCCTGGCAGGGATTGCACCTTGGACCTCTCGGTTTGAAGTTCAGTGCCATAACCATTGAGCCACTGCACTCCCATTGCGTGAATAGCTGTCAGTCTATAGTCCTTGTGTAGCCTGGTCCTGAAAGGGTAAAAAAACAATGAATTTGAAAAACCAGACTGGTCAGACTCGGGTCCAAATTTTAGAAAATTTTGTCAGCTGTCTGGAAAAGTCAGAAAATTTGATAGAAATTGAGACAGCACCCCCCCCCCCCCCCCCTGCCCCACACACACATTCTGTAGCCACTTGCCTGTCCCGGAACTACTTGGTATTCATTAATACCATGGTGTTTTTAAAATATCAGAACTCAATATTGAAAATGTAATACGTGGAGACATAGCACCTTGTTAAACAAGGTAGTGATAACATAGGCCGCAAAGCCAAATGTGCTATTTTTGATTGGTTGAATGTGTTTATGCTGCTATAACTACCCACAGGGTCAAAACCTATAGGTATGAATACAAAGCAGCCAAGTCAGTGATGGACATGTTATGCAAGTGAACGGTTTAAATGATTAGCCAAAAAAATGGTGGCTGCTGCTTATGCATCCCTGGAATTTCCCCAAGCAGTCATAGTTTTGGCCAAAATTTGGTCCCTGTCATCTACGGTTCTGTGAAGCTTCAAAATTTGACTTGTTTCTTCATCAAGATGATTCTATTTAAGAGGCACCGATTCAGAAAATTCTGAATTGTCAAATTGTTATTAAGATCCTACCAAGTTTCTCCTCTTGAACATCTATCTCTTCTGTCATCAGGTCTCCTGTAAGGAGACCTGATGACACAAGAGGGGTTCAAGAAAGTTTTGCTTCCCAAAATATTTTGCTTCTGTTTCAAGAATATTCCACTTTTTTGATTTACTTGCATCAGTTGACATTTAATACAATACTCGGGTGGAGACCGACAATATTTTCTCTTTTACATTTGTGAGAAGGTGTGATATCTACAATTTCAAAAGTGGTGAGATTTGACTGAATTTAAATTTCTCTGTCATGTTCAATTTGAGATTCAATTTGACCCAAAATATGTTATTCGTACACCTCTTCTCTCATGTTTCATTATCACTCTCAAAAGTGCTTTCCTTCTTAGAAAATTATGGGTAATATTTGGAAACTTGACTTCCAAAAAGAAATATTTATAAAGGTTAATGCGGGTACTTCCATAAACAATGTCAATGTTTGAAATCTTTACTTCCAGAATACCAATATTTATAAAGAATACTGCTTTTGTATTAGTGGAGTACTCTCCTACACACACATACCTTCATCATTCTCTTCTATTGCAACATTACCAGCCCAGTTTTCTTGCTGCATTTCTTCTTCATCTGCAGAAAAAAAACACCTGAAGATTTGATATACATTAAGAACTTGGCTACATCAAGCTACATGTCAAACTTTTATTTATTGCAGCTACCAGAATTGGAATATTAAGGTGCAGAGTAAAAAAAACAATTCCAATATAAATTTTATTTCTGAGAATATATTAATTAAATTAAAATGACCACAGATGCAAACATTAAAAAAACATACAATGCAAAAGTATTATTACAGCACTGCAAACCGACAAATAATGCCATATCGAACCCTATTCCTTGAAACATGCAATAGTCATATAAGTCTTGCATAACTTCCTTCATTGATCGCCATAGTAATATAAATCAGTGATATAAATCTTGCACATGATTTGACAAAATTTCTGTTAGTAAAAAGCAGTTGACCTGTTCTACAAACAGGTTTTGTTTTAAGTGGCATTTCCGATAAATCAAACACATCGTGACCCATCCATAAACTTTTGTAACCTCATTTAACTATTGGGAGTTGCCTTTTAGAATTATTCCACGTGTATCAACCTCTGAAACTTTTAATGGCAATTTAAGTCTGTATACAGAATAGCACAGGAAGTGACACAATAAAGGGATTTTGGGAAATAATGCAAAATATTGCCACCATACATGGTAATTCAGTTATATCGGATAGAAATAAAAAAAAATCTGCCGAGTTTTAAGGCACACAACGACAAACAGAATAACTCCAATTTTAGAGTAAAATGTGCAATTCGTTGTATGCAGATATACAGTACGTGAAGAGTATATAATATTCAAAACAAGTAGGGGATATCCAAACTGATGTTGATATTTTCGGAAAGTTAAAAAATTTATAGTAATTTATATATTTTTTATACTTACCAATGACCCAGACATAGCTGGTGCTAACTCTTAAAATATAGGGCCAAACACAAATTTTGCCCCCCAATCTCCAAAATTTGCATCTAAAACCAAAGAAAAAATGTCCTGAAAGGCCCTCCACACTTCGCCCCTACTGCGCATGCGCAGTGTCAAGGACGTTCCGAAATTGGCGCCATTAATCATTCTAATAACCAGTGCCTGGTAAGCGCTATGTACTCAGCGGGGAGGCAAGAGTTCCCAACTCCTGGGAGGGCCATCCCGACTGGGTCATTGGTAAGTATAAAAAATATATAAATTACTATAAATTTTTTAACATTTTTATACTGTACCAATGACCCAGACATAGCTGAATAGTAAAAAGGCTGGAGGGCCAAGGACATAGAGCAAAATGGAATACGCTCAATAAAATAAAATAGAGTCATCCCCTGTAGGGAAAAAGAAGTAACAGGCCTTACATGTATCTTTCTTATTTATGATAAATTAGAAAGATACAACACCTTCCAAAATTGAGCTTCATACATCCATGTACTCTATTAATATCCAATATAATCCTTATACTAATAATTTTTAAAGTAAGCCAATAAATAAAGTAAGTCTAGAGAATAGAGACTCTTATACTCCTAAAAGTGTCTGAGGATTGCATAATCATGTCCGTTGACATATGCAATATTCAAAAGCTATACTTTAAAAACTAAGACTTGAATGAATTTTAAAAACCTAAACTTCTCACTAGACAACCATCCCAATAACAGCTCAGAATTACTAACTCCGGAGGAGGTATCCCCTTGTTTTCATAGTAAAACAGGTGACCCAAGGGAACACCCTCCCCCCCTCCCCCCTTTTTCTTGCCCTGGGTCAAATAGCCCAGAGCGAAGAGGGCAGCCAAACGGAGACACTGCCGAAACAGACAGCCTACCTAGCTATAGTAGCAACTGTTAAGTGAATGACATTCTGAGCAGTAGAAATAGACCTAACAATAGAGGCCTCCAGAAATGGACTCGATATTTCTGAGATAAAATTCATGAATGTGGATGGCTGAGCGCAATGAGCGGCCTTCAAAAATCTATAATAGCGACACTATTAATGTAAGCCCAAGAAGTAGAAGAACTCTTACTTCATGAGCCGAAATCTTAAGCACAACTGCTGAGTCAATGATATACCATAAGCAGTACCGATAGTTAATAGAATCCATTAACAATAAAATGGAGCGTAACGTCCTTCTACTAGACATCAAAGACAGAAGACGCTTACGCCCATAGTAATAAACAGATATCTGTTTATAAATACATAAACTGTACCCGGAAAGAGTAAAGGCCTATGCCCATACGAAGACGGAAGGACCTTAAAATAATAGGTTCCGGATAATAGGAGCCTAACTCTTATGCAACAATCCAACCTAAATAGTAACGGAAGTAGTGATTCCGAAACTACGAAAGTGAAAATCATCCATCGATAGTGCATGAAACTCACTGACTCTACAGTAAAAGAGAAACCAACAGAATTACTGTCTAAAAGGTCAGAATTTGAAAACTACTGTTTCCAGAGGCTCAAATGATAACTTAGCTAAATAAGAACCGAAGTTAAAATCCATATAGGAATTTAATCTAAAGATTCTAAGTCTATTTATCAAAAAGTTACTAACTGACTTAGATAAAGAGACAAAAGACTCAATTGTAAACTATCGTAGAGTGCATAGGTATGAGGTAACATAAACCTATAACCTAAATAATAACAGGCTGCAGTAGATCTTGTGAAACAAGTATACTAAAAAATAGCAATGAGTAGTATGGAGGGATCAACAATATGAACATAATGATCCCTACACCACGACGGAAGAGCCTCCACTTTAGCCGCATAGAATAGCGAAGAAGAGGATCTCCTATAGTAAGAAATCGCGTCCAAAGCTCGTCCAGTACAGTGCTTACAATGCAATACGGACCACACAACGGAATACATGAAGGTTGCGACCTTGCTGGTTGTGATAAAGATGACACGATTTACCCAGTGAAAAAAGATCCTCACATAGAGGAAGATTTCACGTTAAGACCCACAGTAGACAAGAGAGTAAATTACCCATGATCTCTGTGAAGATAGAGATGCTATCAACAGAAATGTATTGTGGTTGTTTATCTTAGCAATACCTGCTGAAACAACAGCGCCGGAGGATACGCGTATCCTATCATTCCGTCCTATAGATCAATAGAGCGTTAACGACATTAGCTCAGAGATCTGGACAAGCCAACACATACGTCTGCAATTGATTAGCAAGCTGTGTCATAAATAAATCATCATTGGGCGCTCCCATAGATAGCAAATCTGATTGAATACTTGTTTGTTGAGAGTCCATTCTGACAGCAACAAGCGACCCGTAAGAGAACGGGAGTCCGATAAAACAATCAGACGACCCGGAATATGACGGACCAAAACTGAACTTGGTGTACTATAACCAACAGACGGATTCTTTCCATTAAATTGAATAACGGAAACGAAAGAGTGCCTCCCTGGTTCCGGAGATACGCCACTACTGTCGAATTAAAGAACAGGAATTTGGGCATGCGTTTCTGAATAATGTTCATGCAATGACATAAAGCAAGCCTAAAAAACATTATTCCGCGGAAGAAAACTGATTGCTAAGAGACTGCGGAACACAAAGACCCTGGCACTTCGAATCCGTAGGGATCAGTATTATATCCCAATCTGTTTGACTGGCAACCGTCATAACAGCCACACTCGGGTCCGGCAACTGCGGTGGCACTCTGAGTCAACCACCGAATGTTTGCCCCAGTCTGAATCTCTTGTAACACTAGATAGACAAGAGAACGTGTAAATCGAGCAATTCATGGATTGCCGAAAAGTTGCCGTCGAAGAGAAGCTCCTCCGAGAACGAAGCGACTCTGAGAGAGTTCTTAACCTTACTATTCACGCGTGTGGATGTAGCTAGGGCTGCGTCACGTCTAACCAACTCCAATCAGCCACTGAAGGGTGGAGTTATACGTGAACAAACTACTGCCCTCAAAAGAAATTACATTGAGAATAATATACCGTAAATCTTTTCTTGAAGACGTAATGATAACGCCTCAGTAAGGCGGATTACGTATGATAAAGCGTCTAAGTTAAGTCTACTATACATAATGTCGTTCCCAACATTGAAATTGGAAAAGACATAAATGGCGAAAAAGAATATATGCAGTCTTTAATCACACCGTCTAGACGCATATGAACTCTCGGTATGCCCTGCTCTGCCAAAATAAACTATTCGTATAAATGATAAAATGGCAGAAATGAGCAACGCGGACAAGAAACTAAACTATCATGCCTAGTAGCAGGCTTGTATATATATATATATAGCGTCGAAAAATAAAACACATGTTGTAATGACAATATTGGACTGCGTCGGTAAGTCAGGGACAATGTCCCTGAACCGATCGAAAAATCCGAGTCCAATGACGCTATAAGTCTCTTATCCAAGATCGCAGCAATGAAGTCCGAAATAACAATCACTGGAAGATAATGCCAGAAGATATGAAAGGCATCTTCCGATACTACTAAAGGGAAAACTCGAAATCTTTCGAATCCCTTTCGCCATCCTGTCGGACCCTATAAAGCGTTCGGTCGTCCGTACCTGATGCAACCGCGGACCGCACCGACCCAGCGCCGTCGGATAATTCCTGATTCGACCGAGAAACTGTCAATTGCTGGGATGCTGCGAAACAACTGTGCTAACTCGGATAGCACGTCCGTCACTGAGGCCTGAGGAGAAGCGGTCTTACGATGCATTGCCGCTGGAAGCTCCGTGATCGTTACCCCGTGCATACTACCAATATGCGAGCGAACGGAGTGTATAGGCCTCGTGTCCCTTGGCTACCGGATGGCGCGACCTATTCGCCGTGGAATCACTGAATGCCGAAACTGATCGGATACTCGAGGTCACGTAGCCAATGTGCGGTCGTGTGCCCTGCTGTGAGGATGAGGAAGCATTAAGGACAGTCTCTCGGACTGTCAATATAACGGAGCGTCCCGACCGACGGACATATGCTCCGAATGTAAAATATCTGAACCACAACATGCGGTCCCCTATGTTGTTGGACGAGAGAGGGACCTCTCTCGCTCACAGCCCGGACAGACCTGGACAAGCCAGGAACCGGACTAACAGGCTTCCTCCGATCTGTCCTCAATCTGCCGTCACTGGGTGAGTACTAAAGTAATTAAAGTGCTCGCATCACCCAAATCTCCTTCCTAGACCGCAACGGACGAACCCGGCAGCCGAACCATTCGATGAATGTACGCTACACCGGGTGAGCTAGCGAATGTCACTCCATAGGTGATAGACATATTCCATGAGCACTTATTGCCGCTAGCTCTTCATTAACTATGACGACAGAGGCACACTTTTGAAAGACATCTCCATAACTCTTCGAACAAGAAACCAGAAATGCTTGGTTAGCAAGCATAAAATAATAATATATATAGCGTCGTTCAATAATTCGAAAGTTTGTGTGACATTATTGGACTATGTCGGAACTGAGGGACGATGTCCCTGAACCGAACCAAAAATTTCTAAGTCCACCGACGCTATCAGTTTCTTATCCGGCATCGCAGCATTCTGGTCCGACGAAAGAAGCTGTAGAAGACCAAGTCAGATGACATACACAACAGCATATGTTGTTCCGAAAGGGAAAGCTCGAAATCCTCCGAATCCCTTTCGGTATCCCGTCGGACCGGATGAAACTTTCGGACGTCCATACCCGCTTCCGCGGAGCGTCCCGACCCAGCATCGTCAGATAAAATATATGCGACAGATTCAGTTGATGCTGGGATACTGCGATAAACTGTGCTAATAAGGAAAGCACGTCCGTTCCCGAGGCCTGTGCAGTAGCGGTCTTACGATGCATTGCCGCCGGAAGCTCCGTGTACGTTGACTCACGCACACTTCCTATGCGAACGTCCAGAGTCTGCAGGCCTCGTGTCCCTGGCTACCGGATGGTGTGACCTGGTCGCCGAAGAATCCTTGATCGGCGAAGCTGGTAATATATCGGCGGTCACCCAGCCAAGGTGCGGTCGTGTGCGCTGACGAGAAGAGGAAGCCTTAGCAGTCTCCGCGGACTGCCTATACAACGGAGCGTCCCGAGCGACGGACGTATGCTCCGCTTGCGACACATTTTGTACCACAACATCTGGGGCCAGATGTTGTTGAACGAGAGAGGGGCCTCTCTCGCTTGCCGTCTGGATGGACCGGAACGAGCTATGAACCGGACTAAAAGGCTTCCTCCGTTCTCCCTCCAATCCGCCGTCACTGGGTGTGCATTAGGTTAATTTATAGTGCTCGCATCACCCCAAAATTCCTTCTAGACCGCAACGGACGAACCCGGCTGCCGAACCATTCGGTGAATGGACGCTACACCGGGCGAGCTAGCGGACGTCAAAGGCCGTCGAACCTACTAGGGTCCTCTTAGGCAATTGGCGTATTTACATGAGCACTTTTCCGCTAGCCCTTCATTAATTATGACGACGGAGGCACACTGTTGGAAGACATCACAGATACATCACCCTAATCTTGATCGTCTGAAATAGAAATTGATAAAGTAGAGTGACCCTGCGGGGAAAGGACCGGAGTGTCCAAATCCCCAATAACATACCGTGACATACGCTTCCCATATTGTCATCGAAATCATATGATACAGAACAGGAGTTAATGCGAGTACACTGACCACATATAGAATGATAATAAAGTCAGAGGAAGACTTCCTCTTAAAACAATTGATCAATATCCTTTCAATGTGAAAAGAAAACAAGTCCTGGTACTCGCACTAACCCCTGGCAATCAAAATACATAATAATAATATGATCCATTAATATAGAAAAAATAATTGAAATCAAAATATTTTGAAAAAATATTTTTTCAGAACAGCCCAAGTTTCTGAAAAGTAACGTTGAGCCCCAATGGATCCCAAGCCTAAGTGTGGACAAAAATTTTTAAAATATTTTAAACAATTTATTCAACACTTACGAACAATAATAATGTATCTAGTTATGATTAAAATAACATCAAGATATTATTTTTTAGAAATCCCCCCCTCACACAGAGGGCTGTTGTAAATGTAAACAATGAGTGTAAAAACACTAAAATAAGACTACAGGCACCCAGGCCCGAAATCAGTTACCAAAAATACACTATCTGATGCAAAACAGAGACTTCCAGGGAAGAAACTGCAGAACATCAGATGGTAGATGCAGAACACAACGCCTAACCACCCGTAGGAGAAGACGTAAACATGGGGAAAAGAACAGAATTCATTCTGTTATTCAGCTAAAACTCCCAAGAAAATTTAGTAATAATAATTACAAAAACTATGCCAAAAGCATGGGAGAATAGCAAGGGGGGACTTGAAGGACAGGGAGAGAGGAAAACACTTAAAAAACAGTGTAACTAAATAATCAGAATGACAACAAAATGGCTGCTGCCTCGAAAATAGGTAACTTAACATAATTTCATTAAAAAATTTTAAGTTACAGCCCTGATAATATTCTGTCACACATTTTTTTCCTCTCCTCCTTCTCTATCCTCCTTAGAATCACCATTTCACTAATATTTATGTGTCTGGCATCATTTAAACTGAGATTTATAAGCACAAAGATCAGTCAGATGTTAACTGATGAAGGGCCAAACTTAGAATAATTAATGGCGCCAATTTCGGAACGTCCTTGACACTGCGCATGCGCAGTAGGGGCGAAGTGTGGAGGGCCTTTCAGGACATTTTTTCTTTGGTTTTAGATGCAAATTTTGGGGATTGGGGGGCAAAATTTGTGTTTGGCCCTATATTTTAAGAGTTAGCACCAGCTATGTCTGGGTCATTGGTACAGTATAAAAATATGGTATTGGATCCACATGATTGGACACATCAATAAGTTACCAAAGTTTAGTTTGGATCATGAATGTCACTAGCCCATGGAAATTTTGTGCAGATTTTTCACACAAGCACCACATTAATGTCTGTGGGGTACGTTTTGAAATTTTCATTTGTACTGGATGGGCTTTTTCTTTGGTCTCATCGTTCTTTTCTTGGTATAAACTCGTTCATCAATCAATAGTTTCTGGGTGAAACGTAACTTTTGAGGTATGCGAAAACTGACACATGTCGAACGTTTACGTGCCGTTGGCATGTTGGAAGCAGGGAACAGACAGACTGCAGTGGCTTAAATTCTCAACGTTACTCAATCAGTGATTAGTAGGTTGTGGTCATGCTACCATTAGACAAGAAATGTTGATGACAGACGTCAGTCAGGCGACAACTGCTAACCAGGATCATTTTATTCGAACCACAGCATTACGTAGCCACCATCAAAGTGCCTCAGAAATTGGACAGCAGCTGCACCGTGGGACAGATGAGCGAGTCAGTGGACAGACACAGTTGGAATTTATACGCTCGACAACCTCCATTAATTCCATGTTTGACTGAATGTCACATCACAGCAAGGCATAATTGGTGTGGAGCATGACTGCGCTGGGACAATCGTTGGTGGAGCAACGTCATGTTTTCCGATGAATCAAGGTTCACTCTCGACTTCCGTGACAGGCGAAACAGTGTGTGGTGGCGGCGGCGGAACAAATGATACCATGACGTAGCCATTTAGCAGCAAGACCGCTTTGGTGGTGGATCAGTTATGATGTGGGGAGGCATAACCATGACAAGCAGAACAGCAATACATGTCATCCAAGGGCATGTCACAGGGGAGTACTACCGTGACAACATGTTAATATGTTAGCAGCTCATGTGGTGCCATTTGCGCGACGTAACGGCCATCGATTCATTTTCCAAGATGACAATGCAAGCGCTACAGAGTTCCTCCAGGACCAGAACATCACTACACTGCCTTGGCCAGCACTAACCTTTCACCAATCGAGCATGTCTGGGATATGCTTGTTAAGCACCTACAACAATGCCAACAGCCCCCTCCCAATGTCCAGGAACTCGCCGCTGCACTGCAGGAAGAATGGAATAACATCAGTCAAGCTGATATTGGGCCATTGGCGAGGAGTATGCCACATCGGATCCACGCTTGTCTCGCGATCCGAGGAGGATTGACAAGGTATTGATGTCTTGGACTGAATGTGGTAAATTCTCTGACTGACCATCTATGTCTTCTACAGCTCAGTGAGTGGAATGTATGCTTGTCAGACACCCATCTATCATTGAAATCATTCACCAGATGACTGGTCCTATTTTACCAGTGAAACAGAGCTTGTTTACTGCAGTAAACAAGCACTGCTTCACTTCCCGGGGTTCCCGCAAGGGAACAATCATACATAATGTAGGATTCCAAAGTGAAGATTCACCAGATCACTTATCGGACTAAGGGAATCAACTCTACACATTTCCAACAGGGTTAATGTCTGTATACACAATACCACAGGAGGCAACACAATTGCCGATATTTTAGGAATAATGCTAAATATTGCCACCAAACATTTTGTTATATCAGATAGAAATACACACACCTGCCAAGTTTGAAGTTGAGTGGGCCCATAGAGCTTGAGGAGATGGGTTACATCACAACAAACAGAAATGACAAACAAATTAACTCAAATAAGAGTTAAGACGTAAAAAAAACAGATTTTTAAAAAAGTAAAAATGGGGGTTTCCTCAATTTCCACTAGTAAAAACATTGGGTTTTTTTTCACAAAAGTATAAGGATGTAAATTAACAATTGTAACTATATTCAGGACTGTGGATTAACAACAAAAAAAGCCTCTCTCCCTCTTGATAAACTGAGAGAAAATTACCTGCCAAACAAGCATTTTTTTTAATAGGACTTTTCTGACCACAGTTTTCTTAACCCTTTACCCAAAGTAAAAGCCAAAACTGGCCGGCACTATTCACAAAAGACACCATTCAATTTACATTATTTATTCATTTTTTTGTCTCAAATCATAGCTTATGACCCCTCATTGGAATGAGCACATACTCAATTCAATGAGGGGCCATAAGCTGTTTCTGTTGCAAAAAATGAAAAGAAATTATTTATTCATGAATTTAGTTTGCAAGTGTCATCTGTCTTTTGTGTTAAGTGAAGGGTTAACCAGAAATTGTGCTGAAAGTGAACCCTTCAGAACTAGTTTAATAGAGCTGCAGATCACAGATATCTGTATTCTATTACATCAAAATACATTATTTCTTGCTTACCTCCCAGGTATTTTAAAAAGGACGAAAACACAAAATACAAATAAAGATGAAATGATTCATCTTCAAAGGTTGATATTTTAACTTCTGAACTTACACAGGTTAGAGTCTGACGCTTTACTTTGTAATGGGTATACTACTAGTAGGCTTAAACTCAGCAAGAAAAAACCCTGCTGAGTTTAACATCATACAGTTTATGATACAAAAGTTAAAAAATTTATAGTAATTTATATATTTTTTATACTTACCAATGACCCAGACATAGCTGGTGCCAAACACAAATTTTGCCTCCCCAAAATTTGCATCTAAAACCGAAAATATCATGTCCTAAATGGTCCTCCATACTTTTCCTCCACTGCGCATGCGCAGTGTCAAGGAGGTCTCGAAATTGGCGCCAATTATCATTCTTACAAGCAGTGCCTGGTCAGTGCTATGTACTCAGCGGGGAGGTACGAGTTCCCAACTCCTGGGAGGTCCATCCCCGTCTGGGTCATTGGTAGGTATAAAAAATATATAAATTACTATAAATTTTTTAACATTTTTATTCTGTACCTATGACCCAGACATAGCTGAATAGAAAAAAGGCTGGAGGGCCTAGGACATAGAGGAAAATCCAATAAGCTCAACTATATATAATAGAGTTATCCCCTCGAGGAGAAAAGGAGGATTAGGCTTTACATGTATCTTTCTTATTTTGATAAATTAGAAAGACACAACACCTTTCATAATTGAGCATAATAACATCCATGTTCTCTATTAACGTCCAGTATAACCCTTTATACTAATTATTTCTAAAGTAAGCCAATAAATAAAGTAAGTTCAGAGAATTGAGACTCTTTATACTCATTAAAAGTGTCCGAGGATTGTATATTAACACCCGTTTGACACGTGACATATACAAATGCTTCACACCGAGCTATACTTTAAAAATATGACATGAATGAATTTAAACATTAGCTTAACACTTTAAAACCATCCCGGTACCGACTCAGAATTACTGACTCCGGAGGAGGTATCCCCTTGCTTTTCACTATAAAGCAGGTGACCTAAGGGAACACCCTCCCCCCACTGCCCTTTGCCCTGGGTGAAATAGCCCTGAGCGAAGAGGGCAGCAGGACAGAGTCACTGCCGGAACAGAAAGCCTGCATAACTATAGTTGCAACTGTTTAGTGGACGACATTCTGAGCAACAGATAACGGACCTAAACAATGCAGGTCTCCAGAAATGGACTCAATATTTCTGAGATAAAAATTCATAAATGTGGATGGCTGAGACCAATATGCAGCCTTCATTAAATCTGTAATAGCAACACTATTTGCGTAAGCCCAAGATGTAGAAAGAGCTCTTACTTCATGAGCCGAAATCTTAAGCACAGACTGCTGAGTTGAAGATAGATTATCATAAGCAGTACGGATAGTTAATTGAATCCATCTAGCAATAGAATGGACCATAATGTCCTTTCTATTAGGCATCAGAGACAGAAAGAAGCGTTTTCGTCCCTTTCTGATAAACTGAGATCTTCGTTTATAAATACGTAAAGCTCTAACCGGACAGAGTAAAGGCCTATGCCCGTCTGAAGACGGAAGGGCCTTAATAACAATAGGTTCCGGATATTTATTAGAAGCCTGATTCTTAGCCAAAAATCCAACATTAGTAGTAAAGGTAATAGTGTTCCCGACACTACGATAGAGAGAATCGTCCACAGAGAGTGCATGAAGCTCACTGACTCTTCTAGCAGAAGAGAAAGCTAGGAGAAATGCTGTCTTATAAGATAAGAATTTGAAGTCCACTGTCTCAAGAGGCTCAAATGGCTTTTCTTTTAGTTTAAGAAGAACCCAAGCTAAATTCCATTTAGGAATTAATCTAAGGGTTCTAGGTCTATTGATCGAGAAGTTTCTAACTACCGTATTTACTCGATGAATTGGAACACTCTTTGTTTTGGAACACCTGAATATTTCAGAAAAATAATTTTTAAAACTACTCAAATTATTGGAACAGTTTAAAAATTATTTTTCGGAATTCCTCCTAAGTATTGATACAGGCTGAATAGGAAGGCTACATGAGTCACAGTTGTACTTTGTTGATACTTTCGATGTACTGCATTTATTAAACTTTAAAGGATATATGAATAAACAGAATATGTCAACTGTGTTTACTCTCGCAAGGTACCGGTAGGTAGATCTACTTTGTTGATACTTTCGATGTGCCGTATTTATTAAAAGATATATGTCAGTTGTGTTTGTTATTACTCACGTCGGTGAAAGAGGGAAATATCCAATGCATGCGTTCAAGGTAAGATCGAGGTAAGTTGAATTGAAACGGTAAATCCCGATGCAAACTTCCAAGAAACCCCTATATTTCCATGTCACAAAAGCGAACTACACATGCGAAGAAATAGGTCACAAGGTCAGGAAATGCGATTGTGAATATCCGCGAAGTAAGTGGGACCCTTCGACAGTACAACTCGGCCCCTCGACGTCCGTTGTTTGGGTGATGGAACAGAATACCTGGTTTTATTGCGAAAAGACATGGATATGTTTTAAAAATGTTATGCCACAATATACTGGCAAGCTCAAGACAAAAAGGCACCAATAACGTCTTCATGTCTTGAATTTTCCAGTCATCTGAGGCAGCGAAGTTCCGCTCCAAAATAGATTATCTCAATGGGTAGGCTAAATAACTTGGTTCCCAGTGTGAAAACAAAAGAAAACAGAACATACCTTAAAAATATTTTTTTATTCAGTGTAAGATAAACAATGTGTAAGATAAACAATAATAGAATAATATGATAACAAAATATTTAAACATGTGACATGGAGCTACTTTCTATTCTTTCTTTGCGTGAGATCTGGTGGGGGAGGGGTGGGAGGGGGTCGTGGCTACGAAGATACCAGCGTCAATTTATTCATTGTTAAATTCCCCCATTCCTGCATGTATATAAACACAGGATATCTGATGATTCCTTAGCAGGGGTGGGGGGGGGGGGGGGGGGGGGGGGGCTGTTTACGAATATGATTTTATTATCAAGAGTTGAAAATTACCGGCAGTGATTTTCAATTCTTGATAACAAAATAATATTTGTGAACAGGCGATAGAAATTTTAAGAGCGCAGGCTTGCACCAAGGACAAGACATTGTGGGACTCCAGAAATCACGGTGTCAATAATATTGCACCTCCGAAGTTACCAGCGAGAATTTATTCATTGTGAATTCCCCTCGTTCCTGCATGTATATAAACACCGGAGATCTGATGATTTCTTAGCAGGGGAGGAGGGGGGGGGGCTGTTTACGAATATTATTTTATTATCAAGGGTTGAAAATTACCGGTAGTGATTTTCAATTCTTGATAACAAAATAATATTTGTGAACAGGCGATAGAAATTTTAAGAGCGCAGGCTTGCACCAAGGACAAGACATTGTGGGACTCCAGAAATCACGGTGTCAATAATATTGCACCTCCGAGAAGGGGGAGGGGAGGCTGTTTACAAATATTATTTTATTATCAAGAGTTGAAAATTACCGGCAGTGATTTTCAATTCTTGATAACAAAATAATATTTGTGAACAGGCGATGGATATTTTAAGAGTGAGTGCAGGCTTCCACCAAGGGCAAGACATTGTGGGACTCCAGAAATTTACATTGAAATTGTATCAACTATTCTATTCATCATCAGGTAACTCGTCATCTGAATTAAAAACATCCTTCACCACATCATCCACTGACATCAACTCACTAGCGTCATAAAATGTTTCACAGGCATCGTCTAATTCCTCAAGTGTTTGAAATGGACTATCAATAGGTAACCAGGGGTCCTGCCTAACTAAACTGTCCTCGGCACCATTAAGGTGGTTGCTGATCCCACAGACTTTAAAAGATCGTTTAATAAGTTCAGTTTTTTCATTCAAGTTGGTGATGGCAAAGTTCATCCAATTAACAACAGTTTGTTTTGTAGCTGCTTTGATTTTTTCTTCCTTATTTTCAATCACTTTCTTTGTTTGTTCCCCATAAATTCTGTCCATTTTCTCCTGATGTCACCCTTTACTGGCTTATTAATACTGACGTCCAGTGGTTGAAGCTTGGACGTGCAACCCCCGGGAATGATTGCTGGCAAAACATTGTTCTTACGTAGAGCCTTTTTGACGTCATCCGTTAAATGTCCACGAAAACTGTCCATAACAAGAAGACACCTCTCTTTTTTAGTGTATTTAACAAGCACTTCCTTAATCCACTGCTGCATCAATAATTCGTCCATCCACCCTTTTTGTTGCACACAAACTAACCAGTCCTTTGGAATATCCAATTTTAGGTGACGCTTTCCTTTGAAAATTACCATAGGGGGTAACACAACACCACTGCTACTAACTGCTAATACAAGTGTGAGGTGTCTTTTCTCTGACCCAGTTGTTCGTAAACGCACCGATTTTTCACCAATTTTGTTAACCGTTTTATTTGGTAGCAAGTCAAAGTAAACAGGGGTCTCATCCATATTCACAATGAATTCATCTTCGAAATCATCCTCAGCACGTTTGTCTTTAATAAATTGTAAGAAGTTTTTTGTCTTTTCTTCCAAATCTTTAGGAAGTTTCTGAGCTAAAGATGTTTTTGCTCTCAAGGTTAAACTGTGTCGCTTCATAAACCTGACTGCCCAACCGTAACTGGCTTGAAAGTCCTTTGGAATATTTACATCCTCCTTTTTGACCAGTTCTCTCGCGTATGAACACATTGCCTCGATAGAAACTGGTAATTGTAAGTCCCTTTGTACCAACACCCATTCCGCAATTTTGACATCAATATTCACACCATAAGTTATGGGGCATCCACTTTTAGGTAAATGTCCTTGTTTGTTTCTTTCTTCAGAAAAATCAGTTTTCCCCCATCTGCATAAAGTTGGCGGTGGTATTTTTAATTTCTTTGCCGCTGGTCGAATACCAATTTCTCTTGCCAATTCAACAGCCTTTTTCTTCTCTTTTAAAGTGAAGGTTTTGTATTTCCCCCTGACGGTGTCTGACATGGGCTCGATATCAGGATTGCATGGTGTGGTTTTCTGTGCTTTCTTGACAGGACTTGTAGCTTCTTCAACCTCCTCAATTTTTCTTTTGGCCGGTCTACCAACAGGACGCTTGGTTACTGCCTTTTGCGGGCTTAATTTAACTTTGGGCCTCGCTTCCTCTGCTGACTTAAATCTTACTATGAATTTATCCATGGTTGCAAGTGACTGTCGACTGAGAATGAATGAAAGGTTTGTCGACTGAAGCGTCGTGTCAGGCTTTTAAACAGTTTGGGATGGGCAGAAAAAAATAACAAAACAAACAGTAAAACAAACAATTCACTTGGATCCTTTATTAAATGTGAGCTCTTTTTGTCTTGACTTGTTTTTACTTTCAAAACAATATCACTGTTCTAGCGTTTCATACATGTTCCTGTCATTAACACTTGTTGATTTCATGTCGGCGGCACGTTTGAATTGAGAGTCTGACAGATGTTTCCATTCATCAGTCGGAACTGTAATCACCTTGTATAATGAACTTTTTATTAAGCTACAAGTAATTAGCTCGTTGTTTGCCAATAATACAATGGATAAAACCTACCGGCTTTACAGTGTAATTTTAGTCTGTGAGATACATTTTGACAAGTTTGCTGAACGAAACGGTTAACTCAGATTGGCTCATTTTTCACCAGTGTTGTTTTAACTTACGTCAATCAAACTGTTGAGGGGGCACTCTCGTATTATCTCTCGAGATTATTCAGTGCCAAGAAAATCTGTGTTGTGAATAACTTGTTTTGAGCAATGAATGAGAAGATTAACGTTTTATTGTATCTTCCACACAGAATTAATCTTTTTCTCACTAATGAACACTGGGAGCGAGATTGTGATTACCGGTAGGCCTATTAAAGATTGTTTTCACTTTAAAAGAAGTTGGACCTGGATTTATTTCTCCCGTGTGCACCGTGGTATGATACACTTTCGACATATTTTCCCATTTCCTAAATATTGAAACACTTTGATTTTGACGAATTTTTCTATTTTCAAAATATTGGAACACTTCAAAAATTAATTATTTTAGACTGTTCCAATTCATCGAGTAAATACGGTAATTTAGATAAAGAGACATTAGATCCAATTTGTAAACTATCATGGTGTGCATAGGTATCAGATAACATAGACCTATAACCTTTAATAGTAACAGGCTGCAGATTGATCTCATCAAACAAGTATACTAGAAAGTTTGCAATGTCTGGAATGGAGGGATCAAAAATGTCAATAGAATGATCCCTACACCAACGACAAAAGACCTTCCACTTAGCCGCATAGTTTAGCGAAGAGGAGGTCCTCCTACAGTTAGAAATTGCATCCACTGCTCGTCCTGTAAAATGCTTGCCGTGCAAGAAGGACTGCACACTGGAAAAACGTGAAGGTTGAGACCTTGCGGGTTGTGATGTAGTTGACGCGATTTCCCCTGCGAAAGAAGATCCTCTCATGGAGGAAGCTTCCGCGGTATGTCCCACAGCAGACACCTGAGAAGATTTATCCACGGTCTCTGTGGAGACAGAGATGCTACCAACAGAATTTTGCACTGAGATTGTTTTATCTTTAGCAATATCTGCTGAATCAACGGCGCTGGAGGATACGCATATCCTATCATTCCGTCCCACGAGATCGATAGAGCGTCTACTGCATATGCTCGAGGATCCGGACATGGTGACACATATACGTCTGCAACTGATTGTTGAGCTGTGTCGCAAATAAGTCTTTCATTGGCCGCTCCCATTGGTAGCAAATCTGATTGAATACCTGTTTGTTAAGAGTCCATTCTGACGGCAACAAGCGACCCTTCCATGAAAGGGAGTCTGCTAATACATTCAGACGACCCGGAATATGACGGACCGAAAGTAGAACTTGGTGTTCTAGTACAAACAGAAGGATTCTTTCCATTAATTTGAATAAGGGAATGGAATGAGTGCCTCCCTGGTTCCGAATATACGCTACTACTGTCGTATTGTCGGACAGGATTTGGACATGTGCTTTCTGAATAATGTTCATCCAATGACATAGTGCAAGCCAAACTGACATCATTTCTTTGATGTTTATGTGCTTGCCTAGAAACTGCGGATCCCAAAGACCCTGGCACTTTGAATCCGTTGGGATCAATGTCGCACCCCAACCTGTTTGACTGGCATCCGTCATAATAGTAAAGCTCGGATCCGGCAACTGCAGTGGAACTCCCGGAGTCAACCACTGAACGTTTGCCCAAGTCTGAATCTCTTGTTTCACTTGATTTGACAAGAGAACGTCTATATCGAGCGAATGAATCTTTACTCTCCAATTCTGAGTCAAGAAAATTTGGAGAGGACGAGTGCGTAACTGCCCCATCAGAATGAGATCCGCAGCGGCTCCGCACAGATCTATCAGTCTCATGAATTCTCTCGCTGTGACTTTGTCTGAGTGAAGACAATAGCGAGTGTAACAACTGATTAATTTCGCTCTGGTTAATGGCAGATGAACGAGATTGTTGTGCATCTCGAAGCTCATTCCCAAGTGGGTGAATGACTTGGACGGCACCAGATCCGACTTCTCCTCGTTTATTATAAAACCGAGGCATCGGAGTAATAAAAGCAGATTCTGCACATCGTTCTGAAGTGTTAACTTGTTGCCGTACCTCTGAAGAATGTTGTCCAGGTAGGCCGACATTACCGCAGACGAATGAGCTCGGAAATGTATCATTACCGAGTTCATAATTCGAGTGAAAGCCCAGGGCGCTAGGTTCAAACCGAAGCACATCGCTCGGAACTGATATACAACTCCTAGGACTGCGAAGCGTAGATACTTTCTGAATGTCGGATGTACCATGATGTGAAAGTACGCATCCTTGAGATCTATGCTTGTAGAATAGTCGTTCACCCGAATACTCGCTCTGACTGATCGAATTGTCTCCATATAGAACTTCGGAGCGACGATCAGCTTGTTTATCCAGCTCAGATCTATGACTGGACGGAACAAGCCATCTGGTTTCGGAACCAGAAACAGATGGCTGTAGAAACCCGGTGATTCCTGGTCTTCTACGACCTCTACCGCATTCTTCTCCAGAAGAGACTGTACTTCTGATAGAAGAGCATCTCTTTTCTGCGGATTTGACGGAAGCTGAGTCCATTTTGGACTTCGAGTTAATGGAGGCTTTCATTTGAAGGATATTCTTAGTCCTTCCGAAATTACCCCTCGAACCCAGGGGTCGTCCGTAATTGACGCCCAATTGTTTATAAAACTTGACAACCTTCTGCCTACCGGAACACGATAGAGGTTCATACCATCACCTCCTGGACCTGCGAGGCTTGCGGGAGGTGAAACTACGTCCTCCACGACCCGCATCTCGCCCCGTCGACCTAGGGACGTCTGACCGGTTATCACGGCCAGTATAATGTCCCCTACGTGAGTTGCTGCCTTGACGGTCTCTAGAATAAGACCTAGAGGACGCATAGGAACCTCTATAGGAACTTCCCTTGGGCGTACTTGTCCCAGAAGTGCCTGCCTTACTCTTTTCTGCTGTATCCGACTTTTTTGAAGCGGATTTGAATAGCAGAGAATCCGAAGCTTTCTTAGTTATCTGATCATAGATTGCTGAAAGCTTGCCGTCGAAGAGAAGCTTTCCGGAGACCGATGCGACTCTGATAGAGTTTTTCACCTTACCATCCACGCGCGTGGATGTAGCTAGGGCCGCGTCACGTCTAACCAACTCCAGGTTTGCCACTAAAAGGGCGGAGTTATACGTGGAATAAGCTATGGCCCTTGAAAGAACTCTTAAGGAGGATTGTATATCCTGGAATTCTTTCCCTTGAAGATGTAATGATAATGCTTTAGTAAGGTGATCTGCGTATGATAAGGCGTCTAAGTTAACTCTATTAGACATTATTGTCGTTTCCAACAATGTGGTTGGAATTGACATAGACAATGGTATAGACAATTCTAGGTCTTCAGCCTGGTCGTCTAGACGCAGAGGAACTCTCGGTATGCCCTGTCCTGCCGTTTCGAATTTATTCCTTGAATTGATGAAAGGCAGATGTAGAGCATTTGCGGACAAGAAACCATACTTGCTCGTTTTGGTAGCAAGCTTATATATAGCGTCATTCAATAATTCAAATGTTCTTGTGACATTATTGGACTGTGTCGGAAACTCAGGGACGATGTCCCTAAACCGATCAAAAAATTCTGTGTCCAGTGACGCTATCAGTCTCTTATCCAGCATCGCAGCATTCTGGTCTGACGGAACAACCTCTGGAAGATAATGCCGGATAAAATCTACGGCAGCTTTATGTTGTTCCGAAAGGGAAAACTCCAGATCCTCTGAATCCCTTTCGCCATCCTGTCAGACCATATGAAGTTCTCGGTCGTCCGTACCTGATGTTTCAGCAGAGCGTACCGACCCAGCGTCGTCGGATAATTCCTGATCCGACAGAGATTCTGTCGTCTGCTGGGATGCTGCGATAAGTTGTGCTATTTGTGATAGCACGTCCGTCACTGAGGCCTGTGGAGCAGCGGTCTTACGTTGCTTTGCCGCTGGAAGCTCCCTGGACGTTGACTCCTGCATACTTCTTTTATACGAACGTCTGGAGTCTACAGGCCTCGTGTCCCTGGCTACCGGATGGCGTGACCTGGTCGCCGTGGAATCCCTGATCGGCGAAGCTGGCTGGATATCCGTTGGTCACGTAGCCAAGGTGCGGTCGTGTGCGCTGCCGTGAGGATGAGGAAGCCATATTGACAGTCTCTCCGGACTGTTTATATAACGGAGCGTCCCGAGTGGCGGACGTATGCTCCAAATGCGAAACGTTTTGTACCACAACATCTGGTCCCAGATGTTGTTGTACGAGAGAGGCACCTCTCTCGCTTGCAGCCCGGATGGACCTAGATGAGCTAGGAACCAGACTAATAGGCTTCCTCCGTTCTATCCTCTGATCCGTCATCACTGGGTGTGCACTTTGTGTTATTATAGTGCTCGCATCACCCAAATCTCCTTCCTGGACCGCAACAGACGAACCCAGCTGCCGAGCCATTCGATGAATGGTCGCTGCACCAGGCGAGCTAGCGGACGCCAATGCCGTCGATCCTACTAGGGACCTCTTAGGCAATTGACGTATTTCCATGAGCACTTTTGCCGCTAACTCTTCATTTAACTGTGACGACGGAGGCACACTTTTGGAAGACATCACGGAAACATCACCCTGTTCTTGTTCCTCTGAAAAAGAGATTGAAAAACTAGAGTGACCCTGCGGAGAAAGGACCGGCATGGCCTTTTCCCCGCTAACAACATACCGTGACACACGTTTCCAATGTTTGTCATCCCAGTTGACACACACTGAGCAGGAGTTAGTGCGAGTACACTGACTACAATTAATACAATGATTATGAAAGTCAGAGGAAGATTTCCTCTTATTACAATTTGAACATTATCCTTTCATTGTGAAAAGAACACAAACAGTCCTAGTACTTGCACCAACCCCTGAAAACAAAGATACATAATAACATGATCCATTAACATATAGAAAAAATAAATGAAATCAAAAAAATTGTTTGAAAAAATATTTTTTCAGAAAAGCCCAAGTTTCTGAAAGTAACATTGAGCCCCAATGGATCCCAAAAAAGCCTAAGTGTGGACAAATTTTTTTAAAATATTTCAAAAAAATTAATGCAACACTTACGTATAATAATAATGTATCTTGTTATGATTAAACTAATACAAAGACAAGAAATCACTCTCAACAGAAAACGTTGTCAATGTAAACAAGAAGTGTATAAAAACCGGAAACATGACTCCAGGCACTGATAAACATGGCCCGAAATCAGTTACCAATTACAACACTATCTGATGCAAAACAGAGACTTCCAGGGAAGAAACTGCACAACATCAGATGGTAGATGCAGAACACAATGCCTAAACACCCATGGGTGAGGACGTAAACATGAGGAAAAAACAGAATTCATTCTGTTACCAAGCTAAAACTCCCAAGAAATTTTAGTAATAATATTACAGAAAATATGCCAAAAGCATGGGAGAATAGCAAGGGGGACTAAAGGAAAGGGAGAGAGGAAACACTGAACAAGCAGTGTATCTTTATAGCAAGAATGACAACAACAGGCCCGTGCCTTGAAATTAGGTAACATAACATAATTTCATAAAAAAAATTTAAGTTACAGCCCTGATTATTTCCTGCCACTAATTTTTCCTCTCCTCCTTCTATTTCCTCTTTAGATCCACCATTTCTCTAATATTTATGTGTCTGGCATCATTTAAACTGAGATTTACACCCACAAATATCAGTCAGATGTGAACTGATGAAGGGCCAAACATAGAATGATAATTGGCGCCAATTTTGAGACCTCCTTGACACTGCGCATGCGCAGTGGAGGAAAAGTATGGAGGACCATTTAGGACATGATATTTTCGGTTTTAGATGCAAATTTTGGGGATTGGGGGGCAAAATTTGTGTTTGGCTCTAGATTTTGAGAATTAGCACCAGCTATGTCTGGGTCATTGGTACAGTATAAAAATATACTTGCCAGACTTCCTATTTAAAATATTGCTTCCGCCAAAGCTTTTGTTAAATTTAAAATTTGTTGTTAAACCAAGTTATGTCTGTAATAAAACAGCTACAATTTGAATTGAATTTGAATTGTACCATAACATGTATGGGTATATATAAAAGAAAAACAACAAAAGCTTAATGGCTACTCTGGTCCATAGTTTTAGGTGGTTCTGTCAAATGCATCAAGTGAAGGATCAAGTGTTAGAACACTGTTGTGAGGAAAGCAAGTAAAACAATTACCTGATGACATAACTGCAATTTCTAAATCTTGTTCATTAATCAAAGATGATGCAACACTTCCCTCATGAATTTCATCTTCAGCATTAGTTCTGTCCCAGAGACTACCCTGCAGCTTAGGACTTGTAGCCCTGGTGATCTTGACAGCTTGGATTGAGTAAGGTTCCTGGTCATCTACTTCAGATGTGTGTGCACTGTATGTCTGTCGTGTTTGTGCTGAGCCTGGTTTACTAGATCTTGGTCTCTGACGAGAACCCATTTCACTTCTTCTGCCAACATTATTAATCTCTAGTTTTTCTTTGTTTGTAGCTTCAAGAAAAAGAGATAGCAAATTAGAAAGAGCTACAATATTTATAATTCTTCAGTAATATTGTACTTGGCAGAAAATGCACTAGTCAGGGTTTGTACACCTTTTTCCGAGTGAAATTAAAGTACTTTTCCAATACTACATGATGAAAATTCAAGAAGTTTATGGAGTCAACTGTACATTTCCCATGATTCAACTATTGGCACTAACACTTGCACTAAACAAGCTTTTCTAACCATGTACACAGGAAAATGCACCCTCCTGTCTTGACTACAGGCATCTGTAAATGTATAATATATATTGTGCATATAGTGCATATATTGCATATATAAACAAGAGCACCTTGAGGCATGGCTAAATACGCCCGTCAGCCTTTTTGAATTTTACCAACTTTAGCTGAGATCAAATGATCGGTCGGAAACCAAAAATGTTAATAGACAGTCAAATTCTAAGTGGTAAAAGGGCTGTAAATCTTGTAAAAACAATTGGACAGAACCCATATTCGAACTTGCCTGTAATACTTACTTACTAGCTGGGCAATACATGTATAAACTTTCATTGAGATCAAATAATCCAAACTGGAGTTATCTGTTGAAGACCAAAAATGTTAATTGAAGGTCATATTATAAGTCAAAAAAGGGGCCATAACTCATGTAAAAATAATTGGACGGAACCCATATTCAAAATTGGCACGTATCACTAGCTGGGGAATATACATTCCAACTTTGGTGGAGATCAAATAATCGAAACACAAGTTATTGGTTGGAAGCCCAAAATGTTAATAGACGGTCAAATTCTAAGTTGAAAAAGGGCCATAACTCATGTAAAAATATTTGAACGGAACCCATATTCGAACTGGGCCTGCATCACTAGCTGGGTAATACACATGTCAAGTTTGGTTGAGATCAAATAATCCAAACTGGAGTTATTGGTCGGAAACCAATTGTTTATGGACAGACAGACAGATGGACTGCCATAGAGACATTTCGACAAGTTACATAATACAACCGTTTTTACAAACGGGCGAAAAAAATGAATGGGTTACAACTCTCAAAATTAGAAAACACACCCTTATTGGAATCCAATGTTTATTTTATTTCTTTCATAATAAATAGGATTTTAAAGGCATTCAAAGTTTATTTGATATACATTTGGCTATCACACGATACAATTTTCGGTGAAATAACTTCAACTATCCTTGAGATATTCAATAAAATGTTTGATAAAATAGAGGTTTTGGGAAATGTCGTTTATCTAGCAATCATTTTGCTATGATGGAAAACCCTGCATCACAGGCCTCTCTTTAACCTTCCTTCTTCATTGAATTGATTACATCAATTTACAAATTAAGCAGTTAAAAAAAATAAATATTTTTCAAACAAGAGGCCCCAGGGAGCCTGAGGGCGCTCACCTGACATGGTAGTCTAAATATCAAACCAGGGAAGTGACTTGAATAAGCTGCATACGCCCCTCCTAAAAAAAAGCATATACCAACTGGATGAAGTGATTGTGCCCACACAATACACAGGATTTTCCTTCTATTTTCAGTTCCTGCACTTTACGTCCCAAAATTGAG
This sequence comes from Pictodentalium vernedei, assembly GCA_031216915.1. Classification (NCBI taxonomy): domain Eukaryota; kingdom Metazoa; phylum Mollusca; class Scaphopoda; order Dentaliida; family Dentaliidae; genus Pictodentalium; species Pictodentalium vernedei. The sequence continues at coordinate 472,417,707 of CM062296.1, forward strand.
ATAAACACATAAAAAACAGATTTTTTTCCCAAACAAAATACTTTCAGCCTAAATTTTTTTCTTCTTCTTAAAACGCATAAAAAACGATAAAACTAATTTCTGGATTTTGGTCCAAAATTTTCAGGGTAAAAAAAAAAAAAAATTTTTTGTCTTAAAATTGACCAAAACGCAGAAAAAACAAAAAAAATTGTTTTTCGGATTTTGGTCCAAAATTTTCTAAGTCCCACCCGGACCCCAAATTTTCGGTGTAAAAAAAAAATGGTTTTTTTTTGTCTTAAAATTGACAGAAACGTATAAAAAACAAAAAAATTATGGATTTTGTTTCAAAATTTTCGAAGTCCCACCCGGACCCCAAATATTCAGGGTAAAAAAAAAATTTTTTTTTTTGTCTTAAAACTGACCGAAATGCATAAAAAACAAAAACAAAAATTTCAGGATTTTGGTCCAAAATTTTCGGTGTAAAAAAAAAAAATTTCTTTTTGTCTTAGAATTGACAGAAACGCATAAAAAACACAAAAAAAATATTTCCGGATTTTGATCCAAAATTTTCTAAGTCCCACCAGACCCCAAATTTTCAGGGAAAAAAAAAAAAAAAATTTCTTCTGTCTTAAAATTGACAGAAACGCATAAAAAACAGAAAAAAACAAAAATTCCAGATTTTGGTCCCAAATTTTCTAAGTCCCACCCAGACCCCAAATTTTCAGGGTAAAAATTTATTTTTTTTTGTCTTAAAATTGACAGAAATAAATGGAAAACAAAAAAAAAAATTTCCGAATTTTGGTCCAAAATTTTCTAAGTCCCACCCGGACCCCAAATTTTTAGGGTAAAAAAAAATTAGTTTTTTTTTTTTTTTTGTCTTAAAATTGACAGAAATGCATAAAAAAATTTTTTTTTTTTTTGGATTTTGGTCCAAAATTTTCTAAGTCCCACCCGGACACCAAATTTTCAGGTGAGAATTTTTTTTTTTTTTTTTTTGTCTTAAAATTGACAGTAACGCATAAAAAAAAAAACCCAAAAAATTCTGGATTTTGGACCAAAAATTTTCTAAGTCCCACCCGGACCCCAAATTTTCAGGGTAAAAAAAAAAATTTTTTTTTGTCTTAAAATTGACAGAAATGCATAAACACCCCCCCCCCCCCCCCCCCCCAAAAAAAAAAAAATTCCGGATTTTGGTCCAAAATTTTCCAAGTCCCACCCAGACCCCAAATTTTCAGGGTAAAAAAAAAATTTTTTTTTTGTCTTAAAATTGACCAAAACGCAGAAAAAAGAAAAAAATTTTTTTTCGGATTTTGGTCCAAAATTTTGTCCCACCCGGACCCCAAATTTTCAGGGGAAAAATTTTTTTTTTTTTTTTTGTCTTAAAATTGACAGAAATGCATAAAACCCCCCCCAAAAAAAAATTCCGGATTTTGGTCCAAAATTTTCTAAGTCCCACCCGAACCCCAAATTTTCAGGGGAAAAAAAATAATTTTTTTTTGTCTTAAAATTGACAGAAATGCATAAAAAACACAAAAAATTTTTTTTCGGATTTTGGTCCAAAATTTTCTAAGTCCCACCCGCACCCCAAATTTTCAGGGGAAAATTTTTTTTTTTTTTTTTTGTCTTAAATTTGACCAAAACGCAAAAAAAACAAAAAATTTTTTTTTCATATTTTGGTCCAAAATTTCTAAGTCCGCAACCGGACCCCAAATATTCAGCCTAAATATGAACCTAGGGACTTGGCTTCAACAAACTTGAATCTCAGCCCCCTAAGGATGCTGCATACCAAATATCAAAACATTCTTATTGCTAGATCTGAAGAAGAAGATTTTTCAAAAATACTCCTCATACTGCACTAATTTAAACATTTCGGCTCCTATAGAGAGCCCAAATATCCACCCAGGCAATTCATTTCAATAAACATGTGAAACAATCTTCCAAAGATGTGAAATTTTAAAGCTTTTGGAGCAGTGGTTTGGGAGAAAAGTAGTCTTATATGTTTTTCCCATTACCCACAGTGTTAAAAAATGCTGACTCAGCACTTTTTCAAAGTCCCCAAAAAGTACCCCATGATAAAACCGATGGCAATTTGTTTTGACCATTCCATTCTGTTGGTCCTAAGGAAGCTTCACAACATATAAGAATTCTCAGTGCTGTGTAGTTTTGGAGATATGGGCGTTTCATTTTTTTCTATTTTTAGCTCCTGCGGTCCCCATGGGGCAACAGGAAAAAATTTTTGGCATAAATTAAGTACTTATGACCCAATAAGCCCTCATATCAAATTTGTTGAAAATTTGCCTCTCGGTTTGGAAAATAGAAATTTTGGGAGGGGCAAATATTCTTTCCCCTCCCATTACGACGCCAAGTATAGACCCACAAACTTCTCTTGAACAAATCTGAGTCTACACCTCAAAAGGAAGCTGCACACCAAAAATCAAGTCTCTGCTACTGCTGGTTCATGAGAAGAAGATTTTTTAAGATTTCAGCACACTTTTTGGATGTGGCCCTACCCACGGGCGAGGTAATTTGATTTGAACAAAATCAAATTGCGATGTCATAACAAACTATTATCTCAAATATCAATTAAATTGGTTCGGCGGTTTGGGAGGAGAAGACGCAAACACCATGTTCACGGACGACGACGGACGGTGAGTGATCACTATAGCTCTCCTGACTGAAAGTCAGGTGAGCTAAAAATCTCAACAAAACCATATCATTGGGATCGTTCCAATGAGGGGGTCACATGACATGATGGTGATGATGTGATAAAAAGGGTTAATAGTTTCCAAGCACTTACAATCCCTATGGCTGTATTGTGACAACAATACAACAATTTATCTGTGGTTCTCTGGTTGTGCAACAGCATTTTCTCCAGTCATTTTGTTAAACTATGAATTCAATCAATTATATCTTGTTTGACAGAGCTCACTGAGCTCTGTCAAACAAGGTATATTTGGTTAAATATCAAACTGCACTATGGGAAATATTTGCTGCTGAAAACATTGCCATTTTGACATCAGACTGCAGAGGGTTAAAGTCAAGTTCTACAATTTGTTCATGATTGTATTGCCAACATTAGAGAATTTATTTACCACAGTAGCCAAGACTTTCCTCTTCCCAGGGTTCACACAGAAAACTTTTTGGGGGAAAACAGCTGCTTTACATATAAACTTTGAAACAAAAACAACTGCACTGAAAACATGATGAGTTTTCAAACAGGAATGATTTTAAAATGATACATACTTGATGAAACTGGTCTGCCCAGTGACGATCTTGAGCCGATACTTCTCCTGGACAACTTCTGTGACTTTGGTCGTCTTGAATCACTTCAATGAAAATATATATTATTAGTTCATATGGAATGGTGTATTTTAATGATACTTTCAACAACCATATTGTATTATACAGTTTTATGGGTGGAAGAAGCTTAGGTATCCAGAGAGAACCACCAAGCAGCAAAGATTAACTCCTGGCTTATGATATGAAATGAGTTTAATTCAAGGACATTCAAGGACCTTTTCAAGAATTTTTAAGGACCTATGCTATTCAACAATTTTTTAGACTTTCCCATACCTGTTTCATATAGCTTTGAGTAAACATGATTAAGAATAAAGAGATATCAGTTAAAACAATAACTTTATTTGATGATAAATCAAAGATAGAGAGAGAAAGTTTACTACAAACAAGCATATTTACCACACAGTGGGCTAGAATCCCCCAATTTATCCTCTGGGTACCTCTTTCTGTTTTGGCCTGACCTCGATTCAGACTGAGGTTCACAGAGAGGAAATTTAATATTGCTAACCTGCTGTGCAGGGTAGCATAAACAAATTCACTCTCTGGGGACCTCATTCTGCAGATGACAGTCTGCTTATTTCCAGGCTCGGTCACGTCAAATATCTCAGAGAACACTGAAAAAAGATTCGATTTGGCAAAATTCTAAATTTGTGAGAATGCTTGAAAATTTTTATTCCTATTGCATGACTTAGAATGCTGTGCAACAGAAATTTAAACTATGAAGCATTCTTGAAGATCAAGGACTTTCAAGGCTAATGCTGTAAAAATTTCAAGAACTCTCAAGGCATTGAAAACATAATTTTCAATTCAAGGACCACAATGAACACTGTTAACTTTCAGACTCTCCAGATTACTATCTAACTAAACTGGGTGCGAGTAGTATAATGCTTGGCCAAAATTATCTGCAGCCAAATTTTTAGCCATTTTGGATATTTTAGTGCAATACAAAGTCATTTGGTGTCATAACTCTAATGGGAGGGGAGGGGGTGTTTTTTCACTATCTGATCAAAACAAAGTTTTGAAAAATGAACTGGCAATTATTTCAAATCTGAATGGGCAACTGGTCACAGCAAAAATCTGACAGTTCTGATAAAAACCTTGATAGATGAAAATGGCGGTCACCTAAGTCATATAATAACAGATTAATCAACTAATTACTGTTTCTCCATTGGATTTAGCAGGTCTCAAGTCTTTACATGTACAACAAGAGCAATGCGAAGCATGGCATGAGCAGTGTCATAAAAGGGTACGTATGTCTCTCGGGGGGCGTAAGCAAAATCAAAAGGAAGCTTCCTCTAGACTCCAGCAATGCATCACAAAAAAAATAAAATTGATTTGAATCAGCATTCATAAGTTATTGGACGGAAAAAACAAATTCAAGCTGGCCACCACGGCGGCCATATTGAATTGGTTTTCTGATCTAAAAGCGACAAGAAGCTTCCTCTAGTCACCAATAATGCATAACCAAAAAATGAAACTGATTTGAGTCAGTATTCATTAGTTACAGAAACAAAATTCAAGATGCCCACCATGGAAGCCATCATGAATTGGACATTGGCGGCCATTTTGGTTCAGCTGACTGGTCCAACATTGAAGGGAAGCTTCCTCTAGACAGCAACAATGTATAATTTAAAATAACAAGAGGCCCCAAGGGGCCTGAGGGCGCTCACCTGACATGGTAGCCTAAATATCAACCCAGAGAATTGATTCCAACAAGTTGCATCTGCTCCTCCTAAGAAAAGCTTATACCAAATATCCAAATATTCTGACCAGTGGATCTAAAAAAAGAGGATTTTTAAAGACTATTCCTCATATTGAACTAAGTTATAATTCAGGCTCCCACAGGGCGCCCATATATGAACTCAGGGACTTGGCTTTAACAAACTTGAATCTCCCCCCCCCCCCCCCCCCCCCCCCCCCCCCCCAAGGATGCTGCACACCAAATAACAAAACATTCCGACTGATGGATCTGAAGAAGAAGATTTTTAAAGAAAATTCCTCATTTTGAACTAAGTTACAATTTAAGGTCCCACAGTGAGTCCAAATATGGACCTAGGGACATGGCTTGAATAAACTTGAATCTCACCCCCTAAGGATGCTGCATACCAAATATCAAAACATTCCGACTGCTGGATCTGAAGAAGATTTTTAAAGAAAATTCCTCACTTTGAACTAAGTTATAATTCGGGCTACCACAGTGAGCCCAAATATGAACCCAGGGACTTGGCTTGAACAAAATTGAATCTCACCCCCCCCCCCCCCCCCCCCCCCCCCCTACGCAATGGTGCATACCCAATATCAAAAGATTCTGCCTGCTGGATCTGGAGAAGAAGATTTTCAAAGAAATTTGCCTGAAATGCACTAAGTTCAAATTTGGGCTCCTATACTGAGCCCAAATATAAACCCAGGGGGCTGATTTGAACAAACTTGAATCAGATCCACCCCACAATATTGCATACCAAATATCAAAAGATTCTGACTGCTGGATCTGGAGAAGAAGATTTTTCAAGAAATTTGCCTGAAATGCACTAAGTTCAAATTTGGGCTCCTATACTGAGCCCAAATATAAACCCAGGGGGCTGATTTGAACAAACTTGAATCAGATCCACCCCACAACGTTGCATACCAAATATCAAAAGATTCTGACTGCTGGATCTGGAGAAGAATATTTTTTAAGAAATTTGCCTGAAATGCACTAAGTTTGAATTCAGGCTTCTATAGTGAGCCCAAATATGAATCCTGGGGGCCGATTTGAACAAACTTGAATCAGATCCACCCCACAATGTTGCATACCAAATATCAAAAGATTCTGCCTGCTGGATCTGGAGAAGAAGATTTTTGAAGAAATTTGCCTGAAATGCACTAAGTTCGAATTCGAGCTTCTATAGTGAGCCCAAATATGAATCTAGGGAGCCAATTTGAAGATTTTTAAAGAAAATTCCTCACTTTGAACTAAGTTATAATTCGGGCTACCACAGTGAGCCCAAATATGAACCCAGGGACTTGGCTTGAACAAAATTGAATCTCACCCCCCTACGCAATGTTGCATACCAAATATCAAAAGATTCTGCCTGCTGGATCTGGAGAAGAAGATTTTTTAAGAAATTTGCCTGAAATGCACTAAGTTCAAATTTGGGCTCCTATACTGAGCCCAAATATAAACCCAGGAGGGGGGGGGGGGGGGGGTGGCGATTTGAACAAACTTGAATAAGATCCAACCCACAATATTGCTTACCAAATATGAAAAGATTCTGCCTGCTGGATCTGGAGAAGAAGATTTTTTAAGAAATTTGCCTGAAATACACTAAGTTCGAATTTGAGCTTTTATAGTGAACCCAAATATGAATCTAGGGAGCCGATTTGAACAAACTTGAATCAGATCCACCCCATAATGTTGCATACCAAATATCAAAAGATTATGCCTGCTGGATCTGGAGAAGAAGATTTTTTAAGAAATTTGCCTGAAATGCACTAAGTTCGAATTCGGGCTTCTATAGTGAGCCCAAATATGAATCCAGGGGGCCGATTTGAACAAACTTGAATCAGATCCACCCCACAATGTTGCATACCAAATATCAAAAGATTCTGCCTGCTGGATCTGGAGAAGAAGATTTTTGAAGAAATTTGCCTGAAATGCACTAAGTTCGAATTCGAGCTTCTATAGTGAGCCCAAATATGAATCTAGGGAGCCAATTTGAAGATTTTTAAAGAAAATTCCTCACTTTGAACTAAGTTATAATTCGGGCTACCACAGTGAGCCCAAATATGAACCCAGGGACTTGGCTTGAACAAAATTGAATCTCACCCCCCTACGCAATGTTGCATACCAAATATCAAAAGATTCTGCCTGCTGGATCTGGAGAAGAAGATTTTTTAAGAAATTTGCCTGAAATGCACTAAGTTCAAATTTGGGCTCCTATACTGAGCCCAAATATGAACCCAGGGGTGGGGGGGGGGGGGGGGGGGGGCGATTTGAACAAACTTGAATAAGATCCAACCCACAATATTGCTTACCAAATATGAAAAGATTCTGCCTGCTGGATCTGGAGAAGAAGATTTTTGAAGAAATTTGCCTGAAATACACTAAGTTCGAATTTGAGCTTTTATAGTGAACCCAAATATGAATCTAGGGAGCCGATTTGAACAAACTTGAATCAGATCCACCCCATAATGTTGTATACCAAATATCAAAAGATTATGCCTGCTGGATCTGGAGAAGATTTTTTAAGAAATTTGCCTGAAATGCACTAAGTTCGAATTTGGGCTTCTATAGTGAGCCCAAATATGAATCCAGGGGGCCGATTTGAACAAACTTGAATCAGATCCACCCCACAATGTTGCATACCAAATATCAAAAGATTCTGCCTGCTGGATCTGGAGAAGATTTTTGAAGAAATTTGCCTGAAATGCACTAAGTTCGAATTCGAGCTTCTATAGTGAGCCCAAATATAAATCTAGGGAGCCAATTTGAACAAATTTGAATCAGATCCACCCCACAATGTTGCATATCAAATATGAAAAGATTCTGCCTGCTGGATCTGGAGAAGATTTTTTAAGAAATTTGCCTGAAATGCATAAAGTTCGAATTTGAGCTTCTATAGTGAGCCCAAATATGAATCTAGGGAGCCGATTTGAACAAATTTGAATCAGATCCACCCCACAATGTTGCATACCAAATATCAAAAGATTCTGCCTGCTGGATCTGGAGAAGAAGATTTTTTAAGAAATTTGCCTGAAATGCACCAAGTTCGAATTCGGGCTTCTATAGTGAGCCCAAATATGAATCCAGGGGGCCGATTTGAACAAACTTGAATCAGATCCACCCCACAATGTTGCATACCAAATATCAAAAGATTCTGCCTGCTGGATCTGGAGAAGAAGATTTTTGAAGAAATTTGCCTGAAATGCACTAAGTTCGAATTCGAGCTCCTATACTGATCCCAAATATGAACCCAGGGGGCCGATTTGAACAAACTTGAAGCAGATCCACCCTACAATGTTGCATACGAAATATCAAAAGATTCTGCCTGCTGGATCTGGAGAAGATTTTTTAATCTTTTTCCCATTGCCTACAGTGTTAAAAAGTGCTGACTCAGCACTTTTTCAAAGTCCTGTAAAAAGTACTTTGTGATCAAACCGATAGGGATTTTTTTTAACCATTCTATTCTACTGGATAAAAGTAAGCTTTATACAAAATAAGAATTCTCTGTTCCGTGTAGTTTTGGAGATATGGCAGTTTTAAGGTTTTTCCTATTTTTAGCTCCCGAGGTTCCCAAGGGGCAATGAGAAAATTTTATTTTGCATCAATCAACTACTTATGACACATTATCATCTCATATCAAATTTGGTTCAAATTGACCTCACGGTTCTGAAAATAGAAATTTTAGGCGTGGCTAAAATTTTTGCCTCTCCCATAACAAACTTGATTCTAAACCTCAAAAGGACTCTGTATACCACATATCAAGTCTCTGCTACTGGTGGTTCATTAGAAGAAGATTTTCAAAAAATTTGGCCATTTTTCCTCCAACACCTCTGCTCAATATGAGCTCAAAGCTATTTTGGATAAAAATCAATATGCCCCTATATAACCACTACTTACATGAAATTTAATTAAAATGTGGCCAGTGGTTTAGGAGAAAGAGGCTCAAACACCACCTTCATGCAGGACGACGGACGACAGACGTCAGACAATGGAAGACGGACGAAGAATGATAAGAAAAGCTCACCCTGACTTTCAGTCAGGTGAGCTAAAAACTGATTAGACCTAATTTCGGTACAAAATAGCCACTGGCGGCCATCTTGAATTTTGGACCACACCCAGAAACACTCGTTCTCATCCCAAGGTGATAACAAAGGTACCCAAGACGTTTCGTGAAGATCGGTTGATAAATACAGCCTCTAGCCCGAGCCGTATTGACATGTGTACTTACTGTGTGTAAGTAGCACTGAAATGAAAGTGTCAATGACACTGTAGCTCAACTTGTCAAGACATGTACATGTATAATATGTGACATAGCAATGACAAACATCTAGGTAAAGACCTGATAACAAAGGTACATATAAAGTATTGTAACGGTCTGTACATAAAAACTGACCATAGCCTGTAAAAAATGTACAGGTAAAGTATTGTAAAGGTGGGTGACAGTCAGATGCTAAACTAGAAAAGAAATCTTTGAGTCCCAGAGTGGGTCTGACTGAACCCCAAAATATTTGTTCTCATAGCACAGTGATAACAAAGGCACCCCAAAACACACTCATTCCTGTCCCAAGATGAAAACAAAGGTACCCAAGAAGTTTCATGAAGATCAGTTCATAAATACGAGCTGTATAGAAGTTGTGACAAAAAACTGATTGGACCTAATTTTGGTACAAAATGGCCACTGGCAGCCATCTTGAATTTTGGACCGCACTCAGAAACACTCATTCTTGTCCCAAGGTGATAACAAAGGTACCCAAGAAGTTTCGTGAAGATCGGTTGATAAATACAGCATCTAGCCCGAGCCGTATTGACATGTGCACTTACAGTGTATAAGTAGCACTAAATAAATCAAAATTCATCTAATTTGCATAATTTCTGCACGAGAAAAAAACCTGTACTGTATGTATTCCATTTTACTAAACATTCATACAAAAATTTATTCAAATCAGAACTTTCATACAGAAGTTCTGTACAAAAGACTGATTGCACTAATTTTGGTACAAAATGGCTGCTGTTGGCCATCTTGAATTTTGGACCACACCTAAAAACACCCGTTCTCATCCCACGGTGATAACAAAGGTACCCAAGAAGTTTCGTAAAGATCTGTTCATAAATGCGGCCTCTAGCCTGAGCTGTTTTGAAGTTGTGCACAAAAAACTGATTAGACCTAATTTCGGTACAAAATGGCCACTGGCAGCCATCTTGAATTTTGGACCGCACTCAGAAACACTCTTTCTCGTCCCAAGGTGATAACAGAGGTACCCAAGAAGTTTTGTGAAGATCGGTTGATAAATACAGCCTCTAGCCCGAGCCGTATTGACATGTGTACTTACTGTGTGTAAGTAGCACTGAAAAAATCAAAGTTCATCTAATTTGCATAATTTCTGCACCAGAAAAAAACCCGTATTATATGTGATGTATCCCATGGTACTAAACATTCACACAAAAAATTACTCAAATCAGAGCTTTCATGTGGAAGTTCTGCGCAAAAATCTGATTGCCTCTAATTTTGAACAAAATGGTTGCCAGCGGCCATCTTGAATTTCGGACCGCACCCCAAAACACTCGTTCTCATCCCACGGTGATACCAAAGGTACCCAAGAAGTTTTGTAAAGATCGGTTCATAAATGCGGCCTCTAGCCCGAGCCATATTGGCATTTGCACTGACAGTGCTGAAAGTAACACTAAATACATCAAAGTTAATCTAATTTGCATAATTTAGGTACGAGAAAAAAACCCGTATTATATGTGATGTATCCCATGGTACTAAACATTCATACAAAAAATTATTCAAATCAGCGCTTTCATATGGAAGTTCTGTGCAAAAAACAGATTTCTGCATCGTCTGTACAAAATGGTGGCTGGCTGCCATCTTGAATTTTGAACCGAACCCAAAAACACTCGTTCTCATCCCACGGTCATAACAAAGGTACCCAAGAAGTTTTGTAAAGATCGGTTCATAAACATGGCCTCTAGCCCGAGCCGTATTGAATTGTTGATGGCCAGACGGACGACTGGCCATGGCATAAGCTCAAATTTGGCTTCGCCAAAGTTGAGCTAAAAATAAAAAAGTGATTCGAGTCAGCATTCATTAGTTATAGGACGGATACCAAATTCAATATGGCTGCCAGGGCAGCTATATTGAATTGGCTAGCTGAACCAAAATCGAAAGAAAGCATTGTCTGGTCATCCACAAGTAACCCCTAAAATTATGATTTGATCAAATAACACACTCATTTCTGTCCCAAGGTGAAAACAAAGGTACCCAAGGAGTTTCGTGAAGATCAGTTCATAAATACGAGCTGTATAGAAGTTGTGACAAAAAACTGATTGGACCTAATTTCGGTACAAAATGGCCACTGGCAGCCATCTTGAATTTTGGACCGTACTCAGAAACACTCGTTCTTGTCCCAAGGTGATAACAAAGGTACCCAAGAAGTTTCGTGAAGACTGGTTGATAAATACAGCCTCTAGCCCGAGCCGTATTGACATGAGCACTTACAGTGTATAAGTAGCACTAAATAAATCAAAATTCATCTAATTTGCATAATTTCTGCACGAGAAAAAAACCTGTACTATATGTGATGTATTCCATGTTATTAAACATTCATACAAAAATTTATTCAAATCAGAACTTTCATACAGAAGTTCTGTACAAACGACTGATTGCACTAATTTTGGTACAAAATGGCTGCTGGTGGCCATCTTGAATTTCGGACTACACCCAAAAGCACTTGGTCTCATCCCACAGTGATAACAAAGGTACCCAAGAAGTTTCGTAAAGATCGGTTCATAAATACGGCCTCTAGCCTGAGCTGTATAGAAGTTGTGTACAAAAAACAGATTAGACCTAATTTCGGTACAAAATGGCCACTGGCAGCCATCTTGAATTTTGGACCAAACCCAGAAACACTCGTTCTCGTCCCAAGGTGATAACAAAGGTACCCAAGACGTTTCGTGAAGATTGGCTCATAAATACAGCCCCTAGCCCGAGCTGTATTGACATGTGTACTTACTGTGTGTAAGTAGCACTGAATATTTATTTATTTATTTATTGGTGTTTAAGGTCACATATTTCTGCACAATGGCAAACCATGACCGTGACAGTTTTATGGGTGGAGGAAGCCGGAGTACCCGGAGAGAACCAACGAGCAACAGCGAGCAACTGTCAGCTCCCCAACATACCAACTCCACACAAGCAGGGTTAGCATTGGTTGAAGACAGGTGCACCATCGACGTGCAGTACCCCTTAGTACACGTCACCGTGCCCTCAAGCAGCACTGAAAAAATCAAACTTCATCTAATTTGCATAATTTCTGTATGAGAAAAAAACCTGTTAATTATTCAAATCAATGCTTTCATATGGAAGTTCTGCACAAAAATCTGATTGCACCTAATTTTGTACAAAATGAAACATATTGAATTGTTGACGGACAGACGGACAACTGGCCATGGCATAAGCTCAAATTTGACTTACGACAAAGTTGAGCTAAAAAATAATGAAAATTAATTGGCGATTTTTTAGAATAGCACTGGCTGGTTTTGGCCAATACATTGGGTAAAGAGGTAATCAACAGTGACCTGTGTGTTTGGACAAGTCAATTGAAAAGCAGAACATTCCAGAACCAAATCAAAATTAAGGAAGCGATTGACTTGAAATTTTCTCAGACATGTCAGCAATACACCCCTTTATCAGCATTTGGTACAAAAATGTATCTAGTTAACACCTTTCTGCCAAAACGTTTTTCGTAACGAAAAAAAAATTCAAAATTTGACCATTTTTTAACTCAATCTCGGGACAGGGATATGCTGAACCATCTAAAATGGCTTAGATATGAAGACTGTATCATCGAATTGTAAAAACCATTGAAAAAATTTCGATTCAAATTTTCGACAATCCAAAATGGCGGCCGGAAAATCGAATTTTTATTTTCGGTTATTTATGCGTTTCAGGCCATTTGGAGATGAAAAATTTTTTTTTTTTGCACCAGAAACATTTTCGGTTTGGACTTGGAAATTTTCGACCAAAAGTCAGAAATTTTTGTTACGACCGGGCTACTTTGCCATCACAGTACTCAACAACAGGATGATTTGAAAGCTTCTAAGGTTAGAAATGTTGAATTCACAGTATACATGAACAGTTATCATCTTTTGGAATTGGAGTTGTTCTTCATTTGGCTTCTGCTAGCAGTCAAACATGGCTTTGGGACACTGTGACCAAAAATTGGAAAACATTTTCTTGTTTTTTTTAACTTTATTATGTCTAGATTCATTATTTCTCATAAATAAAAACTATCAATGACGGCCATGAGTTCTAATAAATAAAACCATCAGTATTTTGGGCAAAATGTTTCTTGTTGGGCCAAAACGTCCAAAAACGCGCAAACCTTCATAGGCCAATATCTCATGAAGGAAAAAAGCTATTGACTTAATTTCTTGACAAACTTGTCAGAATTACTCTTGTCAAAAATAAACATAATCGGTATTTTTTTCCATTTTATATGTTTTCTGCCAAAATTTTTCACAAAATGGAAAGTTATCTCGAAAATCGACCATTTTGGATTGAAATATCGAGATTTAAATACAATGAGCCCTCTAAAAGAGATCCAAATTGAAGGTAGTAATACCGCTTTATAAGAAAAATCGAAAGAATTTCGTTTCAATTTTTCGTTAATCCACAATGGCGGCCAAAAAATCTAAAAAATTTTTTTCGTTTTTTATGCGTTTCGTTCAATTATTATTGATTTGTGACCTTTGGGGTTTAAGGTCACATACTTATGCACAATGGGCAATCGTAACCATGACAGTTTTATGCGTGGAGGAAGCCGGAGTACCCGGAGAGAACCACTGAGCAACGCCGATCAACTGTCAGCTCCTCAACATTCTAACTCTGTTCAAGCTCCGCTCAAGCAGGGTTACAGCGGTTGGAGACATGTGCACCATAGACGTGCAGTACGCCTTAGTACACTGCGTCATCGTGCCCCCATGTAGGCAACGGGGATAAAGTGCCTTGCCCAAGGACACAATGCGGGTCGTCCCGGACGGGGATCGAACTCGGGACCTCCAGCATAGAAGTCCAACAGTCTACCACTGAGCCACCGTGCTCCCGCGTTTCGTTCAATTTTGAGACAAAATTTTTTTTTTGTTTTCCACTGAAAATTTTCGATCCGCTTCGGACTGAAATTTTCGACCAAAAGTCTGAAATTTTTGTTACGACCGGGCTACTTTGCCGTCAGAGTACTCAACAACGGGGATGATTTGAAAGCTTCTAAGGTTAGAAATGTTGAATTCACAGTGTACATGAACAGTTATTGTCTTTCGGAATTGCTAGCAGTCAAACATGGCTTCGGGACACTGTGACCAAAAATTGAACTAAATTTTCTTGTGTTTTTTTTTACTTTATTATGTCTAGATTCATTAGTTCTCATAAATAAAACTATCCGCATACTGCGGAAAATGTTTTTCCAGCCAAAACCGCCCATATATGCGGGAGCCGATATCTTTTGACTGGAAGGGGCGATTGACTTGAACTTTTCACAGGAGTGACTGTAATACACTTCTCTAGTAATCAAGAGCGCAAAATGGTAGTTGGTTAATACCTTTCTGCCAAAACATTTCACAAAACCGAAAAAAATTCAAATTTTTATTTGGTATCGAGCTCCCTTAGGACTTGCTGAGTAGAACAGTGAGTAAAACCACTAAGGAAAATCCTGTGTATTGTTCCGAAGGTACAATCACTTCCTCTAGTTTATTTTATTTTTTAATTTTGTAATTATTTCTTTTCCATCAAAAGTTCATATTCTTGGTTTATTTTATGTTTTAAGCCTCATAATCTGCAAAATAGCATGGGTGGTGCATTCACGGGACAAATTTATCAATTTTATTAACTTGGGTAAAATATCAGACATAAACCATTTAATTTTTATTTTTTTTTAGTTTGCATTGGTTATAAAAAGAGAGCATGCAGCAGCCAAAATGACCATGCAGGAGGACCCGAGAAACAGATTCTTAACTTTCTTAGGCCTAATAGGGCTGATTTTGAATTTTCTCAAGGCTGTATACTTGAAATGTATTCCCAGATGTCATTCATGAGTTAATGCTGGTGCCACAAAACATTACAAAATAATGGCATCTCTTACA
This sequence comes from Pictodentalium vernedei, assembly GCA_031216915.1. Classification (NCBI taxonomy): domain Eukaryota; kingdom Metazoa; phylum Mollusca; class Scaphopoda; order Dentaliida; family Dentaliidae; genus Pictodentalium; species Pictodentalium vernedei. The sequence continues at coordinate 472,432,822 of CM062296.1, forward strand.
CCACCAGATACACATCAGAAATCTGGTGAGTGAAAAGTAACTTTTACCCTCAGCCTTGTGATACATTGCAAGATAAAATTGTTCAATATAATATGGATACCTTGATTTTACTCTTGTTGAGGTAGGTAATGTGATATCACTATTGTATAGACTGCTGTTATCTCGAGTAACTGTAGGTGGCCATAGAGATGTATTACTCCTTTCTTCACTGCTCCACAGAAACTCCCGAAGCTTTCTCGCCTCAGTAACAGATTCTGCATATGTATCACCATTATAACAGGATCTTGCACTGAAATGAAATAAGAAAACTTGATAACTCAAAGCAAATAAGTGTGATAGTATCATATCAATGAAGGACATTGGGTGTTGTAAAGAATTACTAGAGCCCTAAAAAGTATAAATAATTTTGATGCTGAACTGCAGTCTTCTGGTCTCTTAAGCCTTCACCTAAATCCAACAGAAAACACTTGCACAAATTTTTCTTGAACTAAATTTTTTTCATTTTTTGCCTCAAACACAAAGCTTATCACCCTTCATTGGAATGAGCTCAACAGGCTCAACAATGAGGGATTGTAAACTATGTTATTTATTGGTGTTTAGGGTAACATATGTTTGCACAATGGCTAATTGTGATCGCAACATGGATATAAAGTCAAGTCCAACCAACAGTTTATACCTTTATTGTCCATTTTTGAGAACTTCCAACTCCAGTAACTGGTTACTGGGATGTATTTTACCAGTAAAACAGAGCTTGTTTACCACAGTAAACAAGCACTGCTCCACATCTTGGGGTTCCCATGGGAGCATAGGCTATGTTTTTGAGGTAAAAACTAATAAATTTGGAATTGCGATTTCTGCGAATAATGCAGGCTGGCACATATTTCTGCAAAATGGTTAATCATGACCACGACAGTTTTACGGGTGGAGGAAGCCAGAGAAAACGAAGAGAACCACCAAGCAACAGCGAGCAACTGACATTTCCCCAACATACTAACTCCACATAACTAGGGTTAGCATTGGTTGAAGATAAGTGCACCATCGACGTAAAGTACACCTTAGTGCACAAGGCCACCATGCCCCCACATGGGCAATGTTGTTCATCATCTGTAGCTATATCATGACCACAGCATAGGTATAAAGTCAATGTTTATACCTAGGAATGTTGCCCACTTTTGAGAGCTTCCACCCCAGAAATTGATTACCAAGTCCTATTTTACCAGTAAAGCAGAACTAGTTTGATCACCACAGAAAATAACCACTGCTCCACTTTCCGGGGGTGCCCACGTGAGAGGAGAAAGACCTCAAACAGGTCTAACTGAAATCAATATATTGATATATTGAATCATGAGCCAGTTGTTTTATAAACAAAGTTTAAGCTCAATTTGCAGTGGTTGAGGGCATGCCATACACCTATATAGCAAACAACATAGTGTGTGTAATTTGAGTTAACCCTACTTAATGAAGTTGATATCAAAATTGAATATTTTAAATACCATTTTTTCAAATTTAAAAAAAAATTTGACAAAACCATATCATGTGACTCCTCATTGGAATGTACGCAGTGAGCTCAATCCAACAAGTGGTCACATATGATATAGTTTCGTTATTTTTTATTAATTTTTTTTCAACAGCAAAATTTATAAATAATGTGGGTGGATGTAGACGATTCATTGGGTAAAGGGTTAAATATAATGTCGAAAGTCACAACACAAATGATGCTGGCTGGGGTAAGAAAAAACAATTGCAATCTGGTGAGTGGTTATTTATTTATTTATTTATTTATTTATTTATTTATTTATTTATTTATTTATTTTATTTATTTATCAGGGTTCAATGATGTTTTCAACAGCAGAGATCATGTTGGTTTATGGATGGAGGATGCCAGAGCACCCAGAAGGAAATCACCTACCAGCGGCAAGTAAATGAGCGACTCTCGAAATTACTAACCCATCACAATCAGGGTCTGCATCGACTGAAGATGTGTACCATCAATGTGCAGTATATGCCTTAGCATACTGTGCCATCATGTTCCCACTTGGGCATTTGGGATTAAGTGTCTTGCCCAAGAATGCAGTGCAGATGACATGGGTCAATAATGACACTAGTCTTTCGAACTGAAGTCCAATGCTCTAACTAATGAGCTGCCATACTTCCAATGAGTGGTTTCACATCAACAAGTCACCAGCTGAGTAGATTTGTCAAACACTAAAAGAAAAAATCATGTCCTTGGTTTTGCCAGTTTCACAAAAAATAAAGAAATCTTTATACCCCAAAAATCATGTTCAATTTGATGGGACAATGAGCCACGATTTTGAAAAAAATAAGCTGACTATTCAACATAACCACAATTTTCATAAGGCAAAAGTACCCTTATGTTTTATATTTCCTTTATACAAAAGCATCGGATTCATTTAAATAAATTAACTTGAAGGTGAAACCTCATTGGATATTTGAAAAAAAGCATGCAGCAGTTTTTCAATCCAAACTGGTTAGTCAATCACTCAAGGAAAGTTCTGTGCGTCATTTTCCATATTTCGTCAAAATTATCTTTCATAGAAGGACAAAGGTTAAGTTTGTGTTAACGCAAGTCTATAGCATATGTGTCAATGAACTCTATTACCAAGCTGTGGATTTTATTGGATGCATAACTGCAATTTAATTGAAATAATACATTTAATAATGTCAAATTACTGTTAAAATAATGCAAGGTTTTTGTTCATGGTCTTCTATGTGGATGGTAGCAAAGTTAAAATTGGAAACTGCGTGTATTCAAAAATGACTTCCTTAAGATTTGTTTACTTCTGATAATTTTTAAGAAACTTTGTTTGTACCTTCACAATGTCATGTTTTTTTTAAATTTTGTCTGCATGAAAGCTAGTTTAATTACAGATTTAGGTGATTTCGTGTTGCTTCTGATGTCTTACACTTTGCATACAGATAATTTTTTAATGCGCTTTCATATACAAGCAAAATCAATATTTTTTTAAAATTAGTGGCCTCTTGTCCTTTAAAAGATGCCAATGAAATGTATACTCAATATGTTCACAACAACTGATTTGTATCGTTAACAATGTTCTCCTGCTTAACCTATCTTATGCAACAGCTAATAGCAGGCAGAGTGCTATTCAGAAAAATTGACATTCAAATTTTATTCTTTTTTCAATTCTTGACTGAAAAACATAACTAATATGACAACTCATTGGAATGAGCTGGTTGTGCTCTATTCAATAACGAATCATAAACTATCTTTTTAAGACAAAAAAATACATATGTTCATGCTCTAAGCCTACAGCTGGACCAGCTGTATTTCTAGCACAATGGTGTGGCTCGTTTTTAACAGCAAGCACAAGCAAAACATAAGAAGTGTTGCAGTAAAGACCAGATGTACTAGTTTATAAAAATTCAAACTAAAATTTCAAGGACGCAAATACACAAGAGCAACGCAAAGTGTGGAATACACCCCCAATGGAGTCTGCCATGACGGCCATATTGAATTGGTTATCTGATCCAAAATCGAAAAGAAGCTTCCTTTAGACACCAATAATGCATAACCAAAAAATGAAATTGATTTGAGTCAGTATTCATAAGTTATTGGATGGAAACCAAGTTCAAGATGGCCACCATCGAAGCCATAAAAAGTTTGCCACTGGCAGTTATCTTGGTTCAGGTGACTGGTCCAACACTGAAAGGAAGCTTCCTCTAGACACCAACAATGCATAATTAAATAATTAATGAAAGTGTCAATGACACTGTAGCTCAACTTGTCAAGACAAAGACATGTACATGTATAGTATGTGTCACAGCAATGACAAACATCTAGGTAATGACCTGATAACAAAGGTACATATAAAGTATTGTAACGGTCTGTACATAAATACTGACCGTTGTTTGTAACAAATGTATAGGTAAAGTATTGTAAAGGTGGGTGACAGTCAGACGCTAAACTAGAAAAGAAATCTTTGAGTCCCAGAGTGGGTCAGACTGAACCCCAAAATATTTGTTCTCATAGCACAGTGATAACAAAGGCACCCCAAAACACAATCATTCCTGTCCCAAGGTGAAAACAAAGGTACCCAAGAAGTTTTGTGAAGATCAGTTCATAAATACGAGCTATATAGAACTTGTGACAAAAAACTGATTGGACCTAATTTCGGTACAAAATGGCCACTGGCAGCAATCTTGAATTTTGGACCGTACCCAGAAACACTCATTCTTGTCCCAAGGTGATAACAAAGGTACCCAAGAAGTTTTGTGAAGATCGGTTCATAAATACAGCCTCTACCCTGAGCCGTATTGACATGTGTGCTTACATTGTGTAAGTAGCACTGAATAAAGCAAAGTTCATCTAATTTGCATAATTTCTGCACAAAAAAAAAAGCCTTTACAATATGTGATGTATTCCATGTTACTAAACATTCATACAAAAATTTATTCAAATCAGAACTTTCATACAGAAGTTCTGTACAAAAGACTGATTGCACTAATTTTGCTACAAAATGGCTGCTGGTGGCCATCTTGAATTTCGGACCACACCCAAAAACACTCGCTCTCATCCCACTGTGATAACAAAGGTACCCAAGAAGTTTCGTAAAGATTGGTTCATAAATATGGCCTCTAGTCTGAGATGTATAGAAGTTGTGTACAAAAACTGATTAGACCTAATTTCGGTACAAAATGGCCACTGGCAGCCATCTTGAATTTTAGATCGCACCCAGAAACACTCGTTCTCATCCCAAGGTGATAACAAAGGTACCCAAGACATTTGGTGAAGATCAGTTCATAAATACAGACTCTAGTCTGAGCCATATTCACATGTGTACTTACTGTGTGTAAGTCGCACTGAAAAAATCAAAGTTCATCTAATTTGCATAATTTCTGCACGAGAAAAAAACCTGTATTATATGTGATGTATCCCATGGTACTAAACATTCACACAAAAAATATTCAAATCAGCGCTTTCATATGGAAGTTCTGTGCAAAAATCTGATTGCACCTAATTTTGTACAAAACGGCTGCCATCGGCCATCATGAATTTCGCACCAGACCCAGAAACACTCATTCTCGTCCCACGGTGATACCAAAGGTACCCAAGAAATTTCGTAAAGATCGGTTCATAAATACGGCCTCTAGCCCGAGCCTTATAGGCATTTGCACTTACAGTGCTGAAAGTAACACCAAAAAACATCAAAATTAGTCTAATTTGCACAATTTACGCACGAGAAAAAAACCCATATTCTATGTGATGTATCCCATGGTACTAAACATTCATACAAAAAATTATTCAAATCAGAGCTTTCATATGGAAGTTCTGTACAAAAAACAGATTTCTGCATCATCAGTACAAAATGGCGGCTGGCAGCCATCTTGAATTTCGGACCGCACCCAAAAACACTCGTTCTCATTCTACGGTCATAACAAAGGTACCCAAGAAGTTTTGTAAAGATCGGTTCATAAATACAGCCTCTAGCCCGAGCCGTATCCAATTGTTGACGTATGGACAGACGGACCATTACAAAAGCTCAAATTTGGCTTCGCCAAAGTTGAGCTAAAAAATACAAATGATTTCAGTCAGCATTCATTAGTTATGGGATAGAAACCAAATTCAATATGGCCACCATGGTACATCTAGCTGTGGTTTACAATAATAAACAGCTGAGCCATGAGCGCATGATATGCCCGTTATTAATTACAAGAGGGAGGCACACAATATGAGTATATGTGTGTACTTCTCAGGTTTTCTTTTTTACATTCTTGCACAATAATCATAACCAACAACATACTGTGTTCATTAATTTGGAAATAAATTATTTGAATTTCATGTATATATCTTATGTCTATAGAGATCATAACTTCAAGAAAAAATGGTAAATGTATTGGATACATTGTTTAACATCTGAACTTTTAAGTAGTTTATATAATAAAATAATTTGATAATCATTACCAGAAATAACAGAAGAGAAATAGGATAACAGTGTGGAAACAATGAAAGGTAGAGTCAGATGGATACTGATGACAGTGGATGGCCACCAAAAAATCATGAAAATTGCTCAAAGTCTGACATGTGGAAAATATCCTATATTTTGATGAATAAAGTCCCATAACTATGGAATGACAAATCGGACAGCGAAATAAATTGAAAGGGAGATTCCTTCTATCAACATATACTTGCAACCAAAAAATCATGAAAATTGCTCTAAGCATTTTCAAGTTATTGTTCGACATGTGGAAAATTGCTTATATTTTGACGAATAGTGTCTCATAACTCTGGAATGACATATCAGATGGCGACACAAATAGAAAGAGAGATTCCTTCCATCAACATATACTTGTCACCAAAAAATCATGAAAATTGCTCAAAGCAATTTCAAGTTATTGTCCGACATATGGAAAATTGCCTATATTTTGACGAATAAAGTCCCATAACTTTGGAATGACAAATCGGACAGTGACACAAATCGAAAGGGAGCTTCCTTCCTTCAACATATACTTTTCACCAAAAAATCACAAAAATTGCTCAAAGTTTTTTCGAGTTATTGTATGATATGTGGACGGATGGACGGACAGTTAGTAGCTATGTGGCTATTTTTATGGGACTACAATAAAATACATGAAATATAAAATGTCCATTATATCAAAATAAATGATTTTGGGGAAATTTTTTGGGGTAATAGCAAACCCTGACCCTACACTTTACTGACGCTAACCCTACCCCCCCCCCTCCACACCCCCAATTCTAAACCCTACCCTCCCCCTACCCCCAATTCTAAACCCCACCCTAGACTAATGAAAATTCAATATATTCCTAGTCTATTTTAACTAAAATGCATGTCCACTGTATTAAAACAACTTTTTGGGTGAAAATTTTTGGGGTGGTAGCAAACCCTAACCCTACCCTTTACTGACCCTAACCCCACCCCACCCCAACTCTAAACCCCCACCCTAGAATAATGACATTTAACTATGTGACTAGTCACATAAATTGCGGTAGTCACCTAACCCCCATTTCTACCAACCAATAGCCGCCTAAACCCCATATGTCTGCCCAGACGGACGGACGGACAGTGGTATACCATAATACGACCATTTTTTCAAAACAGGCGTATAAAAAGGTGGTGGCATGAACCACCTTGAATCTACAAAAGTGAAAGTGTGGGGGTATAAATAGCATCTGAGAAGCAATGTTCTTCTATTTTCTTTCGACAGGTGAGATTCTTCACTAACAATGCTGTGGGGAAGAAAGCAGACAGAGAATATTGCAACTCAGTTAAAATTAACATCTAATTTAGTAAATACAGAACCTTAACCACAAATGATGAAGGTTTCAGAAGGACAATATAATAAATTTGTATGGGACAATTAGTTGCTGAATACGGTGCCACATGAGGCAATTTACAATTCTGCCTGCTTTCTGGCACTTTGAATTGAAAACAAACTTTCTAAAGTGCCAACTCGCCAAATTCAGACTGCGATTTTTGTGACAGAAAAAAAAAATTCGGACAGTGACAGTCAATATACTAAATTACAAAAGGGTCACTGCTAACCATTATTGTCAGCGTATTCCTCAGTCCATGGTCACTAATTATGATCATGCATTGGTTAATCTATCCAATCCCGAATGAAATGTTTTTTGCGCACCAAAAGCACGCAGGGACGGTTTGGGGAGCAAGCCCCTTTCGACCCCTTCAATTAAGGTAAGTTTACTTTGTCATGCACCATGCCTGATCGTGTTAAAGGAGGAAATGGAAGGGAAGAAAGTTAACAGCATCTGTGTTTCTTGTTTTTTTTCTTGTGAGGAGGTGGCTGTGATGGTGAAAGGGTATCTATGGCTGTTGGTGTGGTAGGTGTTTCCCTTGGAGGTGCCTGTTGTTGTGCTGCCCCTGGTTTTTATGAAGTGTCCGTTCCTTTAATTAATGCCAGTAGCTCTTGGTGTTGCCTTTCGCTTTCAATCGCATACTTTTCTCTCTCTTCTCAGTGTTTTTCCAGATCGGACTTGAACTTTTCGGCTATCTGTTGGACAGTTTCTGACGCTGGGCTTTCTGGCATCGAAGGGAGAGGCGAGTGGGGATCAGGAAGTGGCAAGAAGACAGCTTCCATTTCCAACTCAGTCTCCACAGAGTTGTCCACATCTGGTGTCTCCAGCTGTGGAGCTGAAGGCAAGATGGGTGTCTCTGTGGGAGTAGGAGTGGAAATGGTGACTGCCTCTGGCTCCTTCCTCTTATCTCTCTTCTTTTCCAGGAAAGCCTCCAAGCAATGGGAATTCCTTCACTTTGTTGCTGGACTCTTTTTTCTCTTCTTCTTTTCAGGGTCTCCTGACCTCCTCAGGTGAGGACCAGTGTGAGAGGGGATCCTCTCATCAAAGGTGCTACTTCTCCCCGAGGAGGGTGGTGTTTTGATCTCTTCTTCAACCTTGAACTCCAGAGTCAGATGGACGCTCTTACCTATCTCCTGGATAGTCCAGGTGATAGGGCAAGAGACTCCCAGAGCTGCTATGGTTTTCTTCAGTCTCGCTGCTAATTCCAGTGTTTCCATAATCTTGATTAGGGTGTTCACACTCTGAATTCAGAGGTGGGAATGACGATGATATCCAACTGACTGTAATGCCATTATAAAGTAAAGTTCTGACAATAATTTACACCTATTCTGCCTCGTTAGGGGACTTCACCCAAGCTGTTGGTTACCCAGTCCTACCCAATCCTATTTTACCAGTACAGAAGAACTTGATTACCACAGGAAAAAATCACTTCTCCAATTCCAATTCTCCGAGCACCCGGTGATGCAGAAGGTAAAAAAATTTCAAAACTTGGTACAAAAAGCAATCTGCTATTATAACAAGTAATCCAATTAACTGGTGGAGTGCTAGAAGCCACTATCATGGCTCTATTGAAAAGTGCCAAAAGCCACTTTAGTGGGTTTACACTGTATGCATTAGCTCGACGTTTGCTCAACAGTGGAAGAAAAAAATTGGATAAAATTCTTTTTTATATTTTTTATTCATTTAACAGGAATTTGCTGTATAACCTATTTGTAATTGAGAGATCAAATTCACATTGAATTTGCACTGAGACTATTGAAAATACTTTGGTGTTTGGTTATTATATTCAATTAACTAGGTTATTCAATTAAGAGATATGAGTTTTAGACCCTTTCATAGATTAACTGGTTGATTGATAGAAGCCACTATCAGTACAGGAAGCCACTTTACTGGCTTTATACTGTATGCATTAGCTTGATGTTTGCTCAACAGTAGAGGAAAAAATTTTGATGAAATTCTTTGGTTGCAATTTTTTGGAGAGTGCCTACTGGCACTCTCCAATAAATTGTAACAAAACAATTATTTGTGAACAAAATCTTGCTAAACTAAGGCTACTCTTGCTGGTAGGCTGGTATCTTCGAAAAAAATCACCTTTGAAAAACAATTTAGCACTCAACCAGTTAAAGTGAAAAATTAAGGACTCATTTTACATCAAGGTAAGTTATTTTGCTCTTCCCACATGGCCTCTAGACTACAAATATAGATTATGTATTTAAAATAAGACAACTCACTCCATATCCATTTGAAACTGCCTACATTTTTGATAAAAATCACTGATAACAGTAACTAAAATTCCATGTTTTAATTGTGAATGTGTGAAATGAAATTTACAGCCCAGAAAAGTAGTTTGCAACTGGCAATATATTATACCAGAGCAATATCTAAATGAAATTAATATCAAGTTTACCACCTTGAAATATTCAACACAAAAAGGTTTGAGGCAATACTATAATTAATATTTTAAGGATCCACCTTACTTTGGTCATTAAATGTAGAACATGAATTGCTGACAAAGTATACAATGCACCAGTAATATCTTTTTCTCTTTTATGAAGAGGCTTGAGAAAAAAAAATTATATGTGCACCAATGCACAATGAAAGAAAGTAATATTTTCACACACAATTGAGGACAACCTGTGAACTATAATAGATAAAGATATATGTGCAATCTGTTTATTCATTTGAATAAATCTGTGCTGCCCTCATTGTATCGTTTTTATTTGTTGCCTTTATACCTTAATGAACTTTTGATACTATGAAATGTATATATTGTAAATGGATTTAATTTCAATGGTCTCAATTTTTGTGGTTTAAAAAAAAATTACCATAGTCCATTTCATTGGAGGTAAAATTCATGGATCAACTTGGCCCTCGAATTCATCAGCCACCACCAATCAATGTTTTACACATGATCACAAAGTATGTCAGGAGATGCCAAATGCAAGCAGTCATTGCTTTATAATTCAATGTTTGCCATGCACGTGTATGTATTGTGTAGCCATGGGTCCAATTAGTGAGTGTATCAATAGTTTAATTATCTGCTGTATATACAGTTGAATATAGGACAAAACCCCCTCGGACAAAACACCCTCGAACAAAACCCCCTCAGGACAAAACACCCTCGGACAAAACCCCCTCACTTTTACTGACAAAATGGACAAAACCCCCTCACTTGAGAAAAAAATGAGGTGATAAATGTTGAAGTGAATAAATAAAAAGAATATTTAAACAAATATAGAGTTTTATTAAATTTGTTTGCAGGCAATTGTAATTAATATTTAATGACATATATATATATATATAATACTGACAACATATAACAGCTAGCGATCTTTTTCACACAGAACTATAGAACATACAAACATTATATTAATTAGGATCATCTTGCCTTACAAATTACAACATCTATAAAGTAATTATCCAATGATAATAAATCTAATTGACACTCACAAAAATTCAATGAGGTTCAAGTCGCGTTTTTGAGTTACCCTGGATCGTGTAATAAATAGAATCTACAACGGATCCCTATTTTGTAGCTCTACTTACAAAACTCGTCCAGTAAATTAGGTCTTGGCCTCGCTAAAGCTCGGCCAATACCTAATTTACTGAACTCGTTTTGTAAATAGAGCTATAAAATGGGAACCCATTGTAGATCCTCTATTTATTACACAAATCTAACCTGTGATATGGATACCATGTAATGTTTTTACCGTGTTGACGGACGGACGTATAGGTGAAGCACTATATTTTTAAAACTGTTTCATATATATGAGTGAAGTTTCTAAAACCGAATACAATAACCAACATATTTCAAGAAGTCTGCCACATTGAGTTTACCCTCACGCCTATCCTCACACAGTTTTACAAGTTTCTTCTGAAGTTTAACTGTGTGTTTTCTTTAACGTTCATGTCTAAGGAGAGTTGTAGAGACCAATACCTGGTCTTTCTTGAGACTGTCTATTACTCTCCAGACTGTTGGATGTGCATGGCCTACAAGTTTCATAAACCCATTATTCCAACCTTCACAAATGTTATTTGTGCGAGCATTACCACAAACTGTTATGTCATGCACATTCCAAACTGGAAAAACGCCGTTTTTAGGATCATGCGAATGTTCGGTGGAACTAAAAACAGAGTTCATTTCAACATTTGTAGTAACAGCTGCCTTACACAAAAATGCTGATCTGTTTGAGCACTCCCATCGGATTTTATTTTGACGTGTGTATTTCTTAGTATACATATAGCCATCAAGCACAAGTTTCAGACCACCTTTGTGGTTTTTGATAATCTCCATAATATAGCACTAATTGACAATATTTTGAATACTGAGAAAGCATCACAAAACTGGCATATTTATAACATTATGACAGAGAATGTTGTTCTAAAACTTTGTCATGCCAGTGTAATAAAACAACATAAATGGTTATTGAAGTCAGCAAAATTAAAAAATTGAAAGTGCAGATAGCTTGCAAAATGGTATTACTAAAACAACAAAGCTATACCTCAAAGAAGTAATGGAACAGAAGACACAAGCTAGTATCCCAGCAATTTGAGCAAAATTGAAAAATTGAAAGTGCAGATAGCTTGCAAAACGGTATTACTAAAACAACAAAGCTATACATCAAAGAAATAATGGAACAGAAGACACAAGCTAGTATCCCAGTACTTTGGAGATTTGTTGTTATAACAACAACAACAGCCATCTGTACTTTTAATGGTTAAGTACAGATGACTTGCAAAATGGTGTTACTGAAACACAAGACACAAGTTAGTATATATATAATGTCTGAGGGGGTTTTGTCCTGAGGGTTTTTTTCCCTGAGGGGTTTTTGTCCTACGATGCCAAAAATGAGGGGGTTTTGTCTGATGGGGTTTTGTCCTGAGGGGGTTTTGTCCTGTTACCCAAAGGAAAAAACCAGTCCCGAGTATCGATCTCCAGTTATACGATCACAAACTAGAAGCAAACAAAGAGGCCAAATTTTTGGGATTTATCCTAGATAGCAATCTCAGTCTAAACAGTCACGTAAACTCCATTACGGTTAGAGCTACTAAACGTATCAATTTTCTGAAGATGATCAGAGGTAGAAATTGGGGAGCAAACAAAGATGTGCTTCTCAAGCTCTACAAAACATTTATACGTCCGGTACTAGAATACGGTGCCATAATAACAAGCGACCTAAGCAAAACCAACATTCAAAAGCTACAGAGGGTTCAAAATTATGCCCTGCGAGTGGCACTATGCAAACCGAAATGGACACCAATAAAGGAACTTCACGAGCTAGCAAAAATAGAAACTATTGATACGCGATTAAAAGACCTACAAACCAAAACCCTCAACAGACTCCAAGATAGTGAATTAATGGTTGAGTTGAACGAACACCGATCCCTTAACAGAAAAACAAAATAAGTTTCCAGAAAATAAAAAAAAAAAAAAAAAAAAAAAAAAAAAAAAATAATAAAATAAAATAAAATAAAAATTATACAATATAACTAAATCGCGTGGAGTCAGTGAGGATTGCCTCGCTACTCATTGGGAACTTTAGGATAGAGTCTGTGAGGACTGCCTCGCAACTCTGCTGAAGCGCGATTGAAACGCGTTTAATAAGATCTATATAACAAAACCCTCCACATACTCCAGGATAGTGAATCAATGGTGAAGCTGAACGAACACCGAACCCTAAACAGAAAAACAAAATAATCCACAGTAAATTAAAATTACTCAATAGAATTAAACTGCATGGAGTCAGTGAGGATTGCCTCGCTACTCATTGAGGTCTTTAGGATTGAGTCTGTGAGGATTGCCTCGCAACTCTGCGTGTTGGGAGTGGACTCAGATGAAACACACCCCTTACCCCATCCATAGCAACAATCACACAGCAGGCACAATATACAATAGCGGATACCTATCTTTCTCTCTACCTTTTACTTTTCTAACTGAACATTCTCAAATTTTCTTGCAACACTCTTATCAAGAAGACGCATGGAAATGGTAGACAAAGCGTAGGAGGAATTGGTGCAACCTACCTTTCTGCAACATATACAAGAAACCACCAAACGCTAGGCAAGGATTGAAACAAGCTTGTCTGGCTGGGAACGAGTGTACATTTGATAAATAAACATTTGAATAAAGATTTAACAGCCCTTTTAAGGGCTTGAGGGTGTGTGTCAGTGATTTTTTTTTTTTTTTTTTTTTTTTTTTTTTTTGGGGGGGGGGTTGGGGTGGGGTGGAGGAGGTCATTTGGAATTCCCGAAGGATAACCAGATACCTCAAAATCACATACAGCATCCTATCTCCCAGAAGGCTTGATGGATGACTCCCGGTTTCTTAAAACTAAACTGTTGGAGCTTTCTCCACTTCTTTTTTGTAACCGCTATGGTCATATACCGGGGCCGCTACCAAACCGGCGTTGCTGTTTGGTTTTCTTTTCTCTTCTTCCCTTAAACTTGCCATCGCACAACATTACATTCTGGCTCGCCACCATGGTGGGCCTCAAACCTCTACCATCGCCGAACTGGAACCGAACAGAGCTCGCTCTCTTATAGTTTTAAAGGCGTTGGGGGATTGAGTATTGACCATCTAACACTCCAGCTTAAACTGCCGGGTATTCTAACCGCGTGCATAACCCCCTCAGACTCCATTTTGGGCAATAGGAAAGCTAGGCCTGTGTGATCCAAGGAGAAAAAAAAAAAAAAAAAAAAAAAAAAATAAGGTTAACCGGGTCGCAAGAGATTTATAAATCCCACATCGTCCCTGCGCGCCTTCGGCGCGCTAAAACCTTTCATTCATTCTGACTTGCAAAATGGTGTTACTGAAACACAAGACACAAGTTAGTATATATATAATGTCTGAGGGGGTTTTGTCCTGAGGGTTTTTTTCCCTGAGGGGTTTTTGTCCTACGATGCCAAAAATGAGGGGGTTTTGTCTGATGGGGTTTTGTCCTGAGGGGGTTTTGTCCTGTTACCATACAGCCATGGGAAGCCTTTCAATGAGTATCCATAGAATTATGCAATGAATGTGTGATGAGTCCATCTTACTTTACTGGAAGCCTAAAATATGTTTATTCAATGTATTATTATGCCACCTGTATATATACCAGTTCCAAAAAAAAACGATGCACAGATGCAATGTTATTGGGTTTGCCACACAATTGTTTCAACGAATTAAACTTGTACCACACATAATTTATTTTTTATTTCGATGTCCTTTATATTATCTATGTTTATTGCTGATAATATATGAGGAATCCAAACACTAAATAAGTTATCAACGATATAACTTGACTTCATTGAATTAACTTCAATAAATGCGCATGGTTTATCGATGGTTATTGGAGTAAATATTTCATTGGGATCTTAATTTCATGCCTTATCTAACCACAAAAATCCATGAATAATGGACCCCTATGAACAACAAGGATTTCACAGTATCCCTCTTTAAATGAAAGTGTCAATGACACTGTAGCTTAACATGACTGCGTAGTGTTTGATGAAAAGGATAATGTTCAATGTTTATTAAGTGTTATGAAATAAGAGAAGAACTGTGATAATTGAGAATATTCTTTAGTACAGACTAACATTAACCCAGGCCTCAATTCTTTAGTACAGGTAACGATTGACCAACCATGATCAACACTGGACAGTCTCATCTAGACATCATACTGAGTTATCCTTCCCAGTTACAATGAAATTGCTTCATAAATATGAACTTTGGACTGTGGTAAACAAATCTAGGTCATGAATGTCTTTGTGGCCATCACGATTGACTGATCCTGGCAAAAATAGGAATTTCTCATCTAGACATTATTCCGAGTCATCCTACAAATTTGCAATGAAATCCCTTCATAAATGCAAGTTGTAGACTGTGCTAAAGGAATCTAGATTAAGTGCTCCTGCATCCATCATGGTTGACGCAACCCTACCAAAACAGGATGTGCTCATTTAGACCTTATACAGAGTTATCCTATGAAATTACAATAAAATCCCTTCATAAATACAACCTGTAGACTGTGCTAAAGGTTTTTTGGCCCACACAGCCATCGTGGTTGACCGATCGCGACCAAAAAAGGATGTTCCCATATCGACATTATGCGGAGTCATCCTACAAAGTCACAATGAAATCCCTTCATAAATAAGACCTGTAGGCTGTGGTAAAGGTTTTCAGGTTTCAGGCTCGTTTAGATGACAAGGTTGACTGATCGCGACCAAAAGGGGACTTTCTCATCTAGACATTATACGGAGTCACCTACCAAGTTACAATGAAATCCCTTCATAAATACGACCTGTAGACTGTGCTAAAGCTTTTAGGGTTTTGGGCTTGGGAAGCCATCACGGTTGACCGATCAAAGGTCAGAGGCAACATTTTTTGACAGAAATGGAAGAAAATCGACAGCTACCATATAGATGTCACCCCAAACAAGCACACCAAGTTTGCAAGCGATCCAATCATAAATGTGCCCTGCAGGGAGTGTCAAAGGGAAATATTGATGCTTAACTGCACTAAATTTTTACTAAGTTCATCGAAGGTCATTGCCAGTGGCAACATTTTTTTGATGGAAATCAACGAAAATCGATAGCTTCCATCTAGAGGTAACCCCAAACAAGCATACAAAGTTTCAAGCCGATCTGATCATAAATGTGCCCTGTTGGGAATGACAAAGGAATATATTGATGCCTGACTAAACTTGAGTTCAAAGATTGTAGCCAGAGGCAACATTTTTTGACAGACGGAAATGGAAGAAAATCGATAGCTCCCATCTAGAGGTCACCCCAAACAAGCATGCCAGGTTTCAAAGCAATCCAATCAAACATGTGCCCTGTAGGGTGTGCCAAAGGGAAATATTGTGGTCTGACTAAACTAAGTTCTAAGAACGTTGGGCATGGCAACATTTTGGAAATTGAAGAAAACTGATAGCTCCCATCTAGAGGTCACCCCAAACAAGCATGCCAGGTTTCAAAGCAATCCGATCATAAATGTGTCCTGTAGGGTGTGCCAAAGGGAAATATTGAGGTCTGACTAAACTAAGTTCTAAGAACGTTGGCCGTGGTAACATTTTTTGACGGAAATGGAAGAAAATATTGATAGCTCCCATCTAGAGGTCACCCCAAACAAGCATGCCATGTTTCAAAGCAATCTGATCATAATAATAATAACTCTTTGGCCAGCCGCTGATTTGTCGCGGTCCTCATAAGAGAAGGCCATCATTCCCCCTGCACCCCACCCCCTCTTCCCCTCCTCTCCTCCCAGCATTCAGATATAAACTGCTTAATAGTGTCCCTCACTTCCTCTTTTTCAATTTCTTCAATAAGCATTCCTACCCTCTCCCTCGTGTCCCCCTTCAGCCATCTATCCTTTGTTTCTTCACCCCACTTCTGCATTATTCTTCCAGTAAATTTTATTCTATGAGGTATATACTGTGGGCATTCCAAGAGAAAATGTTCCAGGGTCTCCACTACTCCAGAGTGGCACATTTGGCATCCCTTTTCCCCATCTCTCCCAATTTTTCCCCGAAGCTCCAGTGATCTTGATCTCAGTTTGAACAGCAGTGACCCTCCAAAGGTGCCATCTAGGTACTTCTCAAAAGCTGGCTTTTCTTTATATTGTAACCCCTGCAGTGATCTTTTCACGCTAACCCCTACTCGCCAGTTTCGATTGCAATCTTCCATGACTCTCTCTTTGACAAACCTTTTGCCTTCTTTCATTCCTACTTCTATGTTTGTGACCTCTATAGAGTAATTGTCAATTAGTTCTCTCTCACATGTTTTGACCACCCCGTTTCTATATTAGAATTCCAAATGGTATCGAGCATCAATTTGCACCACCGGTTGTCAGGCAGGTTTCTCAAGTAGTTAAAGTAACACAGTTTTCCCAAATCTACCCTGTCCTTGATTTTCATCCATCCAAGCTCCCCCCTTACTGCTTCCAAAGCTGCAGCATTACTCGACCCTGTTATCCATCTGCCGGCATCATTCTGAGTACTTTCCAACTTCTTAATAACGGTTTGGTTTAATAGAATCACGTCCGTGCCATACGTTATACTTGGTAAACCCACCCTCTCCCACAGTGTTTTCCCCACAAAGACCTTGTTGAAACTATTTTTCCCTAAAAGTTTTAGTTGGTTCAGAATTCTTTTCCCCTTCAGAATCAGTTTGGCTGAGTAGTTTCTGTACACCCCTCTTCCCGTTATATTTATGCTTACCCCTAGATACTCATACTCTCCCGTTTCTCCTACAGTGATTTGTTTGCTTTCTCCTTCGGGGATTGAGAACTCCCCCACTCTCCATCTCTTCGTCATATCTACCTTGCGTCCAACGGGTATTACCTTGCTTTTATTTTCATTTAGTTCGAGCCGCCAAGTGTTCCCATATCTACCAACAATTTCCAGCAGTTTCTCTAGCCCCTGTTCAGTTCTAGACATTAACACCATGTCGTCCGCAAAGAATAAGCCTGGTATCTTTATGTCTCCAACATTTACCCCCTCCGCACTCTGAATTAGTTCGTCCCCTAAATTTTTAACATACAATGCAAACAAAATCGGTGAAAAGATACACCCCTGCTTGAGGCCTATATCCATAGGGACTCGTTTTGTAGTGATACTTCCTAGACTGAGTTGGGTTTGCACATCTGTATACAGAGCTTTCATGATTCCCACAAAGTCACCCCCCAGTCCGATGCCCTCGAGCTTTCGCCACATACCTTCCCTCCACACTCGGTCGTACGCTTTTTTCACATCTAGAAATGCCAGAAACATCTTTTTCTTTTCAGCCTTTGTTGATTCTCTCAGTTGGGTGAGTGTAAATAGGTGATCAGTGACTCTTCGTCCTTTCCTGAAACCATTTTGAATTTCTCCTAAAAAACCTTTCTCTTCAATAACTTCCTCTAGTCTACCGTATATGACCTTACAGAATACTTTTCCGATGTTACTACTAACTGATATCCCCCTATAGTTATCTAGAACTTCCTTATCCCCCTTTTTGTGTATGAACGACACCTTACTTTCCCTCCACTCTCTGGGGACCTCTTGCTTTCGCAGAGCCAGGTTGAAAAGGTTTGTCAGGACTTCAATAAGTGCCTCCCCTCCATTTTTGAGGAATTCGTTCGGAATTTCATCAGTCCCTCCCGCTTTACCATTTTTTAATTTCGAGACCACGTTCCGCACTTCTTCTGCCGTTATTTCGCTACAAATACGATTGGATAGGTTCTCCTCCACCAGTGTATTTCTTTTTGGTGGGGACCCACTGCCCCATCGCCTATCGTTTATCTTTTCCCAGTGCTTGACTAACTCTGAAGCGATACGGCCTTTATCTTCTGTTCTTTACCCATCCACTTTGATACTCTGTACACTACTTTTCCCCCGTTTATTTACCCAGTTCCAAAATACGTTTGAGCTCGAACCCCCCGTTTTCTTTATTGTTCTGGCAAGACTGCAATTGCGCTCCTTCCTATTATTATTCTTTATCTCATTCACCTTTTTCCGTGCCAGTTCATATTCTCCTTTCATTAGTCTCGTGTCATTGTTATCCACCCCTTTAAGCTTCCTACTTCTTCTGTAAGCAGCGCATTTTACCTTCCTTTCTTTTATAGCCTTTTTCAGTCCCTCGTTAACCCTGTATCCAAGCTCTCTCGTTGGGACCCTCACCCTTCCTATACACTCCTTCCCTGCCTCTGTTAGGCTATTTACTATGCCATCTGAAATACTCTGGACATTTGCATCCCTAGGTATACAATCAAGATTTGGTTTTAGTTTTTCCCGAAACTGCTTCCAGTCGGCTCCTTGTTTTAGTCCCCAAACTTCCTTGAAGGTATTTCTGTCTCTATTCGTCTTTTTGCCCATAATCTTAACTGTTATCAGGTTGTGATCACTACCCAAGTCATTTTTCCCTCGTCATCTATTTCTACATCTATAACCTCCCTCCATACGCCAATGTCAGTGAGTATATAATCAATTATTGTTTTCTTATCGTTCCTCTCCCAGGTCCATTTACCCTTACATTTCACATCCCTGTTCAGGATCTTTAAACCAAGCTCTTTTGATAGGTCCAACATCTTCCTCCCATTCGTGTTAATTTTCCTATCACCTCCCTGTATGCCCTCCTCCTTATCCCCGATGTGCCCATTGAAGTCCCCCATTAGGACAATACTGAACCCTCTGCTACCAAGCTCTGTGATATTCGATCTAAGAGTTGTATATATTGAATCATTCCACTCGGGCTTACTTCCCTCCACTGCTAAGTATACAACACCAACGGCAACACTCCTGCTTCCTAACTTGATTTTTGCCCAGACTATTTCGTTGGATACTGGAATCTGAGTCCTTGCTTCTGTGAGATCTGTAATCAATGAGGGCTGTAATTCCTCTTTAGCGTAGATGCCAACACCCCCACCCCGTTTCTGACCCTCAGTTCGCCCAGCTCCTATCCACACGCAACCCTTTATCTGATCAACCCGCTCATCCCGTCGTATCCACATCTCACTTAGACCCATTATATCGAAGTCTCCTTCGTCCATCATTGTTGATATTTCGCTTACTTTCTTGTGCAGACCCTGGATGTTGCAGTACCCAAACTTAATGAATCTTTGTTTTTTTGTCATCACTGGAACATTATTATAAGCCTGGTATGTCCCTGTATTGTGCATGTTTGTTGTTCTTCCTATGTTCCCAGCATTTGTGCCCCTCTGGGTTATCGGCTGTGGTCCCCTACCCCCCTTTTCTCCAAAAAAGGCCCGGCCACCTGTAGAATTTTTTGGCCCAGCAGGTCTGTACCCATCCTACTTAAATGCAATCCGTCTCGCCCATACAACTCTCCTTGTCCCCAGAATGAATCCCAGTGGTCAATGAAATGTACTCCCAAGTCTTTGCAGTGCTCTTCCAGCTCCTCGTTTAGTGCCATAATCCGTGAGTTCCTCTCATTCCCACCACCCATAACGGGGAGCACCCCTGAAACGATGATCCGAGCATTCCTGCTAAGTAGCTTACTAATTAGGTCCTTGTATGTGTCCACCAAACGAACTGATTTCCTCTCCCTGATGTTATTGGACCCCACATGTAATACCACTACCAGATCAGGCCCCGACCCAGCTACAATACCGTCCACTCTATCCCTCAGGTCCTCCACTTTAGCCCCCGGAAAGCACAGAACTGTTCTATTTTTACTGTCCGGACCACAGACAACCTTGTCGATCCCCCGAACTATGCTACTTCCCGCAACCACCAACTTACTTTTGGCCCTCGCCCTATTTATCTCCTCTAGTCTCCTATTGTTTACAGCGTCCTCTTCCTCTCCAACAGCCCCACTCGGAATCAATATCGGTATCGGTATCTTTGACCTAGGATTACTCCTATCCTTGTCCCTCCGTCTCTTTCCAGGCCCTGAACTACCTGGACTACTCCCCTGGTCTTCCCCCGGATCCCTCCTCCTTTTTCCTGGCCTAGACCCCAAGTTACTATCTGTTGCAACTACCTCCATCTCCTCCTCTGTCTCTTCCGAATCGAGCACATCAAATCCATTTCTGGTGCTGCACTCCCCACTGCCTTTGGACTTTACACCCCTATCTACCTACTTCTCTGGCCCCCCTTTCCTACCACTTTTGGTAGTCCATGCCAAACGTTTTACAGCATTGCTCCGGCCTGGGCCCCCCTCATCTGTCCTACATACTTTTCTAGCAGCCCCCACCTCATCACCTACCTCATTCACATCAAAGGTTCTACCCCCATGTTTCCTCTTGGAACCACCGACAACCTTCCATCCTTCTCGGAAAGCCACTTTCACAGGCGTAACTCCAGACAGCCCCGCCCTACCAAGTTTTCCCTTCAGCTCAGCAATCTCCCCCTCAAACTTAACAATTGTCTCAAGTAGGTGGAGGATTTCCTGACAGTTTGCACATACCTCTCCATATCCCATCGAGCGACAGTCTCCATACATCATAGAACACTGTTTACAAACTTCAAGCCCAATATCGCCATCGCAATATCGCCATCGGTGGCCCCACCAACCCGGCTCTGACCGACACCCCCAGTGACCCCAGTGACCTCTGTCTGCACACCAATACTTACCCCGTTGGCACCGTTGACCCGGACCGCGATATTACACGTATTTACCTCCATACTTACCTCCGTCTGAACAGACTTGCTCGCCATCATGAAGACAAAATTACGCGATCGGACAGGGAAAATTGTAAATACGCGACAAAAGGCAACACGAGGAACCGTTCGACAACTTAGCGCTCACAGTTTTATTTAAGACCCTCCTAACTTGTCTCAGTTACTATACTAAACTAACTCCCCACAAAGTTGAATAAAATAACCTGAAAATGAAATATATATGATTAGTAAACAATAAAAATACTTAATTTCGATTCGTAACCAAGGAGACTTCTTCTGTATACTTGCGGATCGAACAAATGTGCCCTGTAGGGTGTGCCAAAGTGAAATATTGAGGTCTTCTGACTAAACTAAGTTCTAAGAACGTTGGCCGTGGCAACATTTTTTGACGGAAATGGAAAATGAAAGTGTCAATGCTACTGTAGCTCAACTTGACAAACTTGAACTTGGTAAGTTATAAATGAAATGGCAAAATTGAAGATCATTGGTACCAATGTTATTTCATGAAATTTCAACATAACAGCATTGTGTGTGCACAACGTCAGAGTAATCCATGCACTTTTAAATGTAAACTGTAAGACTGGCTAAAGGAAGAATGTTGATACACAAATACAGTATGTTCAGAGGTTATTGTAAATGGCAACTTTTTTCACAGAAATGAATGCTAATCAACAGCTCTTATCTAGAGTTCTTGACTGATGAGCACACCAAGTTCAAAAACAATCCTATGATAAATGTGGCCTGTAGGCCATGTCAAAGAATGTTGATGCACAAATGCAATAAATTCAAAGATTGTTGATAACAGCAACAGTTTTTGATGGAAATGAAAAGAAAATCAATAGTTCCTATCTTTGTCACCCTGCATAATCATACAAAGTTTCAAAACAACCTGATAATGAATGTGCCCTCTGAGGCATGCCAAAGGAAGATATTAATGCACAAATTCACTAAGTAGAAGGTCATTGCTTTGTGGCAATGGTTTTTTGGGGAAGGGTTTTTATGAAAATTCATAAATATACCCTACAGAGAGTGCAAAAGGGATAAGTTGATGCACAAATGCAGTAAGTTCAAAGGCTGGTGATAACGACAATAACTTTTTATGGAAATTAAAAAATAGCTCCCATCTACAGGTCACCCTAAACAAGCATGCCATGTTTTAAAGCAATCCAATCATAAATGTGCCCTATAGAGTGTGCCAAAGGGAAATATTGAGGTCTGACTAAACTAAGTTCAAAGGTCAGCGGCAACATTTTTTGACAGAAATGGAAGAAAATCGACAGCTCCCATATATGTGTCACCCCACACAAGCAGACCAAGTTTGCAAGCGATCCAGTTTTAAATGTGCCCTGCAGGGTGTGTAAAATGGAAATATTGATGCTTAACTGCACTAAATTTTTACTAAGTTCATCGAAGGTCATTGCCAGTGGCAACATTTTTTGACGGAAATCGAAGAAAATCAATAGTTCCCATCTAGAGGTAACCCCAAACAAGCATACAAAGTTTCAAACCGATCTGATCGTAAATGTACCCTGTATGGGATGCCAAAGGAATATATTGATGCCTGACTAAACTTAGTTCAAAGATCGTTGCCAGTGGCAACATTTTTTGACAGACAGAATTGGAAGAAAATCGATAGCTTCAAACTAGAGATCACCCCAAACAAGCATGCCAGGTTTCAATGCAACCCGAACATAAATGTGCCCTGTAGGGTGTGCCAAAGGGAAGTATTGTGGTCTGACTAAACTAAGTTCTAAGAACGTTGGCTGCGGCAACATTTTTTGATGGAAATTGAAGAAAATCGATAGCTCTCATCTAGAGGTCACCCCAAACAAGCATACCTTGTTCCAAAGTGATCTGATCATAAATGCGACCTGTGAGGTGTGCCAAAGGAAATTGTGGACGTACGTACTGACGTAGTAACGTACGTACGTATGCTGACGGACGAGAAGTGATGGCAATAGCTCAGCTTGACTTTGTCAAGTTGAGCTAAAAATGTGAACAGACTGACAGACTTTTGCATGTGCGATGGCAATAGCTTATCTTGACTTCGTCAAGTTAAGCTAAAAATGTTATGTCTGAACTTCTAAGTTTTACAATATTCAAATTGAACAGAGAACATTAAGACCAATATCTGAACAATTGCATGTATACTTCAAGAAAGTTTTGTAACAGAAAGTCGCATGGAATCATGTCCACTTCAGTCTCTATTACCGGTAGCTGTACTTTTCCTACTAAAGAAGAATTTGCTGATTGCCCTTGAATCCAAACACTTTCTGAGCTTTGTTATTTCATATTTGTGGCATTTTCTATTGTCCCTTGAGTGAAAAAAGGCTTTGCAATGCTAAAAAGCATTGCAAAGCCTTGTTGCACTCAAGGACAAATTTATCAATTTTATTAACATGGGTAAAATAGCAGACATAAACCATTTAATTTTTCTGTTTTTAAGTTTGCATAAAAAGAGCATGCAGCAGCCAAAAGGACCATGTGGGAGGGCCTGAGAATCAGATTTTTTAGGCCTAATTTTAAGATTTTTTCTTCATGCCCACCTTGATCAGACCAAGGGCTCCAATGGTAATTGGAATTGTGCATGCCTTCATATGTAACATTACTTATATTATTATTTATTTATTGGTGTTTAAGCCTTAAAGTAAAATGACCATAAGTGTTATTTTTTCTTAAAAGTACCGGAAATCAAAAAGTATTTTATCACATTTGGGAAAGTATTGTCTTTGTAATCAAATATATTTGTTTTAAAAAGTATTTGTACTGTATTTGTAATCAAGCAATTGAGAAGTATTTGTAATCAAATACTCGATGCTTGTACTCACCCCATCCTGATTTAAGGTTACTTAAGCAATTGTGACTGTATTATGACTACACCATAGGTATTTATCATTATTACTTATTGATGTTTACACTTTAAACATCTTTGGCTATATCATGACTACAACACAAATAAGAAGCTACAAGCCAATTCTTCATACACCTGTGCTACCCACATTTCAGGACACCCACCCCAGGCATTGGTGACAGGATCCTATTTTACCAGTAAAACAGAAATGCTGACCACAGTACCACATTAAACACACAAAGTGCCACTTCCTGGTGTTCCCATTCCTGGTGTTCCCACAGAGACTGAAGCAAAAAGTATAGCAACGAATAAGGTCATTCCACTAACAGGTTGTAGCAAACCTGTCTGCTTCCCAGATTATAAGAATTGTATAAATACACAGAAATCAAAAAGGTTTAACAAACTTAATAAACTGAAACAATTAAACAATTTCTAGATATTTTTTACACTTGTAAGACATAGATAAGTCATTTAATTGCAAACTGAATCATGTCATTTTGACAGGGAAAGAGATTCAAAATGGAACAAGAGCACGGCAAGTCGTGGCTAAATAAGCCTGTTAGCCATTTTGACTTTAAATTTACCACATTTGGTTGAGATCCAATGATCCAAAGTGGGGTTACCAGATGGAAACCAAAAATGTTAATAGACGATCAAATTCTAAGTCATAAAAGGGCTGAAACTCTTGTAAAAATTATTGGACAGAGCCCATATTCGAACTTGGCCTGTATTACTAGCTGGGTAATACACGTACCAACCTTGGCTGAGAGCAAATGATCAAAGTGGAGTTAATGGTTGGAAACCAAAAATGTGAAGCAGCCATAACTAGATTTGATGAAAAATTAATTTAAATGTAACACAAGAAATGATTGGCGAAAAAATCCATTCAATTTACAGGGGGAAAATATGATTAAATGTGCCCAAATTATACTTATTTTAGTGCCCAAAAAAGCCCTCTACTGGGCAGGAATATCCGCCATCAGCATGCAAAGAGTTATGAAGGTGAAATTCTAAGTCGACAAAGGTCCATACCTCATGTAAAAATACTTGGACGGAACCCATATTCGAACTTGGCATGTAGTACTAGCTGGGGAATACACATGCCAACTTTGGTTGAGATCAAATAATCCAAACTGGAGTTATTGGTCAGAAACCAAAAATGTTAATAGACGGTTGCATTCAAAGTCAAAAAAGGACCATAACTCATGTACAAATAATTGAACTGAACCCATATTCAAACTTGGCCTGCATCACTAGCCGGGTAATACACATATCAGCTTTGGTTGAGATCAAATAATCCAAACTGGAGTTATTGGTCGGAAACCAATTGTTTATGGACAGATGGATAGACAGAGGGACAGACAGACCATTTACATAATACAACTGTTTTTGCAAACAGGTGTATCAGAGGTATCACCCAGACAATAACTGAACCACAGGATGCCATTTGACAGTGTATAATATGCCCGTAAGTCAAGAAATTATAAAACATTATGTGGGCATATAAAAAAGTCTGGAAAATGGTAAACATTCAAAGTTCAAGGGCAGTAACTCCATCAAAAATCAATCAAGTCGAATGAAATTTGAGCTCGATCTGTAAGTATCCACAACAAAGCTATAGACCAAAAATTTTCTCAATATGTCCAACTATAACGAAAAAAAGTCCAGAAAATGAAAAAAATTCAAGTTCAAGGGCAGTAATTCCACCAAAAATCAACCGAGTGGAATGAAATTCAAACTTGATCTGGAAGTATCCAAAGCAAAGCTATCTATAAAATTTTTTATCAATATCTCAATCCATAACGATAAAAAGTCTGGAAAACGGAAACTATGTTCAAGGGCAGTAACTCCACCAAAAATGAACTGAGAGGAACGAAATTCGAATTTGATCTGTAAATATCCATAACAAAGATGTGTACCAAAAAGTTTCTCAATATGTCCATGAATAACGAAAAAAGTCCGGAAAACAATACTGGAAGATGGACAGACGGGAAATGAAATTCGAACTTGATCTGTCAGTATCCACAACAAAGCTTTCTACCAAATTTTTTCTCAATATGTCCAACCATAATGAAAAAAATTCCAGACAATGAAAAAATTCCAGAAAACTCTAAAAATTCCAAGTTCAAGGGCAGTAACTCCAGAAAACTAAATAAACTTCTAGTAAACTTAATTGCAAGGAGGAGAGCAAAAAGTAATTGTGAAGACCTGTAAAAAGAGGCTGTAAACTTTGATTCTACAAGGAAAACAATTGGAAAGTATATTAGAGCTTGGAGGTTAACCGAAAATACAACTCGGTTTCGGTTATTTAAAAACACCGAATGACTTGAATGTGAGATAACCATTAGTCGGGACACGCACGGTTATTTAATTGTACAATCTTGAATGCTGTCACTTCGTGTAATGTGTTAAATAAAAAGGGCGGAATTCACTGAAAAAAATCAGAGCCTGGTAGACCTAATTAATAACTTTTTGGTCCCATAATATTATTGTCTTTACATATTAAATAAACTTTCTTTCAAATGACAAATGAATGAAATGATAAAAATCACCCCATTCAGTGTGAGACTGAAAGCGCCACCTGGCTTTGGACAAAAATAAAACAAACATCGAATTACCAAAATGACCACACACTTCACTTGAATGCAATATCCATGCATCTGCTGGCCACTGTCAGCAATTTCTATGTATATGCTTGAAAGGAATTTAAAAAAAAACAGTTGTTCACTATACTTGCACAAATAACATTTTCAAGACTGCAAGCCAAGATTCAGGGCTTTCAGTATCAATACTCGAAACTCAACACGATATTTATTAATTTCCATGACCTTCAACACCAACGGTAAAGCACTTTATCTTACAATCAACGTGTATTTTGTCTGTATTAACTCTGCAGCTGTCGTGTATCCAACCCCCTGATACAGATGTTTGTATCAGGGGGTCGGATACAAGCAGGTTCCTTTCGCATGAGTTCCCTTTTTTTTCTTTTTGTTCATCTGTACGAATACATAGTTCGTTATATATTCATCTACATTCTTGACTTATCCCCAATATATTGTAAGATAAAATGATTATTACCATTATGTGGATGTACAAAACATGTATCAGAGTCTCGCTCCGGGTTCTAAGGGTAGATCACGACTCGTCATGATCTGCCCTTAGAACCCGGAGCTTTACTCAGATACATATTTTGTACATCCACATAATGGTAATAATCTCTATGTATCTATAAAATGATCAATTTATCAAATGCGGTTTCCTTTGCTGAACTGGAACTTACCACTTGCTCCGCATTTATACTGTCGGATATATTTATTTCTCCATGTATTTTTGAAAGCTTTAACCTCAAAATAGGTTTCAAATTCACAGTTGATGTCCGATAAAAATTAGTGTTACAATGACCTAAATGAGCGACTTTTACTTTGTAAAATCTTTAGGGTCGGCATAATTGTTTAGGGTCGGTGGGTATGCCCCAAACAAAGGGATTTCTTTTCTTTGGCCTGACATTTCACAACATTACATCTTCAGCATTTTTTACTCAAGTTGTGCATTGCTACCACAGCATTTTCCTCTTGTCTTGGTGTGGGGGGGGGGGGGGGGGGGGCAGGGGGTGACAATGCTATTCAACTGTATATCCAGGGCTCTGTGAACAATCTTTATTGTCTTCTGGATTAATGGTTCACTGTACATGTGCTGCGCTATATATCATCTCATAACTTTAGAGAAACAAGAAGGTACTTGCACTTTGAACTTTTATTAAAACTAATATTTGGGAAAAACCCAAGTGTTTATAGTGCTTAATAGTTGAATATTTTTCTCTAAAAAAAACCTGAAACCAAAACCGGACTCAACTCTTTTTTAAAAAAGAAACGAGTAGAAACCGAAACGGAGGAAAAATTTCATAACCTCCCAACACTAAAGTATATGAAACAAACTCAGAGGACAAAAACTGGTGCTTTTCTCTCACACCAGGCCACAATATGATGGATCTGCATATGACGTTGCAACCAAATTAGACTAATCTGAAGGCCTACATCAGATATTCAACATTTTTGCAATTTTGTTCTGACAGGTGAGATTCTACCGTGATGTGGGGAGAAAAGCAGTCTGAGAATGTCAACCAGGGATCACCACTATAAAACTTTTACAATTTTTCTAGAATTGTATTTCTACTTATTAATATAACTAACTAAAATGAATCATGAGAATTTTAAAAGATATGGCAATTTGCCAACTAGCAAATTGCCACATCTTTGAAAATGTTAATGGTTCATTTTAACCCATTTAATGTTGTATCTACAAAATACAATTGTAAAAGTTTTATTGTACTGGACACAGCCTGTGACTTGTTTTTCTAATCACAGTATTGACAACAGATTGAACCAGTGACCTCTTGTCAAGAGATCACAAGTCCTATTGTGCTAACTCTTGCACTTCTCTTGGGTAGCTCATGGTGTTTCACAGGATTTAACAGTTACTGTGGGGGTGAAAAATCCATTCCTTGAGTGTCATAGCCTCCTCCTTGTACAGTCTCTGTTGCTATGAACAACAATATTGATTAAACAACAATAAGCTGTCAATGAATATTGGCGTTAACTGGATAATTTGATGGCTGTAGTTATAATTAAGATAATTCCCAACCAGTATCCATCGATCAGTCCTCATTCATATTTCACTGTAACTTTCTGTTTATTGTTCATCCTATAGCTTCAGATGCATGCCATAAGGAATTAAAAGTACAAACTCACCAATCAACTTTATCTTAAAATAATCACATCTTTACCAATCAATTATTCACGTGTTAGAACTGACATGAACAGGAACATGAAAAAGAACTGTGATCAAAGAAAGTGAGAACATTTATTCATCAATTTTTCAACAGTTTTGGTGATTCCAGATTCATCTTGATAACAATTTACTTTCCATAAATCTCGCTTTGTGTAAGTGGGTTTTCCCTTTTCATGTTTAACAAACTGGGCAAATAATTGATTTGTCAGTAAAGTGGTGCCTACCTCATTGGATATCACTTAATTGAATAACTGTGTTAACTGAATGTACCCTGTTAATTGAATGTAACTTCAAAACACAAAACCATATACCTTAGTACAAGGTTGATCTGCAAATTTCATATATGGAAGGTTATAGAGAAAACTCCTGTTAATTGAATAAAAAGTCTTGCAAGATGTCGAGAAATTACCCTGAAAATATCCAAATTCCAATTTTTTATAGACCTATTTGGCCTCAGTACAGACATTTAATCTATTATATCATGTTGGACAGAGCTCCATGAGCTCTGTCAAACAAGATTTTATTGAATAAATGCTCAGTTAATCTCAAGACTTTCCTGTGGGAACCCCAGGAAGAGGAGCAGTGCTTGTTTACTGCAGTAAATAAATATGCTTTACTGGTTAAATGGGACCTTGAACCAATGCTTGGGGAGGAAATCTTTTTCAGTCAGTGGATAGCATGGGTATAGAGGATTGGCTAAACTTGACTTCAATGCTATGTCGCGGTTGTGAGATAACCAAAGATACTGAAACATAATATAACAGAGAAAAGTGACCACACCTATTGTTAACTGAATACTCTTGTTAATTGAATAATTGAATAATTATTATTATTATTATTTATTGGTGTTTAAGGTGACATACTTCTGCACAATGGCTAATTATGACCATGACAGGAAGCCGGAGTACCCAGAGAGAACCACCGAGCAACGGCGAGCAACTGTCATCTCCCCAACATACTAACTCAACACAAGCAGGGTTAGCATTGGTTGAAGATGAGTGCTCCATCGACGTGCAGTACGCCTTAGTACACAGTGCCACCATGCCCCTACGTGGGCAATGGGGGTGAAGTGTCTTGCCCAAGGACATAATGTGGTTGCTGTAGTTGGGATTTGAACCGAGGACCTCTCGGCTTGCAGCCTGCACCCCTACCTACTGAGCCACTCGCCCCCTAATTGAATAATTTAATTTCTCAGTTGAAAAAGTGAAAAAAGGGTCATAACTCTGGGAAACGTTATTGGATGGAACCCGTTCCTTGTGCATATCCATCCCCTTATGCAGGTCTATTAGCATACCAAAGGAGATCCAAATCCAACCAATAGTTTTGAAATTACAATGCAAAACGTTTTGTATGGACAGATGGACAGACAGATGGATGGACAGGTATATGGACGGACGGATGGATGGATGGATGGAGGGCTTCACTTGATACACTTGAATCCTCCTTTGGAGGTCGGGGGCATAAGACAACTGGCAATAATGGGGAAAAAAATGATTAAAATATGAATAGTGATTTTTAATGAATATCACTGACCAGATATAGAATCAAAATCCCCACCCCCACTCCCACCTTACTATTCTTCGTGGAATAGAAAAACAAAGATTCAAGGACATTCATACTAATACACATGTACAGCACAAACAGTGCTTTGGTACAGCTACCAAAACAATCATTAGACTTATTTCCCCAAAACTGCTGTTTTAAGAACTTTCCAAAGCTTATACTTCAAATTCCAAACTTTCAAGTCTAAAAAAATTTCTTTTCAAATTCAAGACTTTTCAAGATTTTCAAAACCCCACAGAAACCCTGCGATCTAGCTGTTTTGTTCGCATATGTATTGCCATGCTGCACTGTGTTGCATTTTATTACACTTATCCCATGGTAACCTGCAATCATTGAAACACAATCAAACTTGTTGAACGAGAAAGCAATTTGCACTTGTTGATTAACAACCTCAATAAAATCATTGATATTAGAATAAGGTTCATCAAAAATTTATTAACTGCACTGCATTGAACTTAATGGGCTGGTTGTGTCATTAGAAACTCAACATTTCTATGCTTTAATAGAGTAGGTTACTCATATTATAACTTGAACAAACTTAGATGAATTGGTGGTACCATTGCACCAGTAATGGCAGAGGTTCATCAAATATCCAAACCACACTGTCTGGCACAAGAAATGCTTTTCTTTATAGTCTTTAAATATTCAAAATCTTTCCTATTGTTTCTGAAATGTTGGACATGTCTCATGACTTCACTCTGACATCAGGGACAATGCTAAATGTGTTGTGTTTTCTTAACGTTCCAAGCTTTCTCTGCTTGCTAACACACCAATTGTCTCGATCTGCAAAATTTTCATTTTCTAAGAGTAGTGATAAAATCCATATAATAAAAAAGAAAAAAGACTAAAAGACAAGCCTGTTCAAACCATAAGGATGTATGGTCTTGAGGATAAAGATCCAATGTAAAAAACAATTTTCTCACAAAGAATACCTAAAACAACAACAGTGGTCCTGGTCACAAGTACAGGTATATGCCCCAATAGGGGAACACCCCTCACATGACATTCCACTCAGAGGTCATAGCTCAAACGTTTACAGATTTTTCTTCACCCCCACCCCCCAGGGTAGACTTGACCTTTTGACCCAGATGGCATGGCCTCCTCAATCGCCTGCACCGACAGTGTGACCTCAAAATGACACGGTCATGCCCTTAGTTGACAAGGTCATGACACCCTCTCATTGGGGTATAAAAGGGAGCGAGCAACAGTAACCTCTGGCTTTCAACCCACTTTAGAATGCAACAGTTTGAAACTAGTTTGGCTCAGTGAAGCTCAACTTTGCAACACAATAACCTTTGAACTTAGGCTAACATCTGTTATATATTTTATTTTTACTGAAAAACTCCTGTTCGTTGGTGAAAGCAGACTAGTGTTTACTTTGTGATTAATCAACATCGAATACTATGTTGTTTGTGCACTTGATGTCTAGAAGACTTTGGAAGCCTTTTTTGTCCAAAAAACAAACTTTTTCAAGAATCCAAGTCAAACTCTTAAAAATTGTAAGCCCAAGAGAAATCAACATGCCAGAGGCAAAAAGCTATTTTCACAATAGCTTTTTAGAGTACAGTGGAATTCTGCAGTATGAATAACCTCACAGTGAGCAAAAAATAGTCAATCAACAGAAATGTTTCAATTTCCAGTATTCATGTGATTATTATTATCCCTGATGGGTGAGTGTGTCAGATAGGGAAATCTCACCTGAGGACAAGATATTTGGGCCAGACACGAGGCCTTATGAGTGGCTGGACCAAATATCTTGTCCCGACGGTGAGATTTCCCCATCTCACACCCTCATCCATCAGGGATAATTTTTCGCCCCCCACCAAAACACCCTGACGTCATCAAAAGTAATTCAGGGGCATGTGCATCTATATCAAACAATTTTGTTTTCCTTTTCTGAAAAAAGCTGATTTGCTTATCAAAAAGAGCGCACAGAAGTTCTGTATATACCACAGGTATATACCACAAAATTAAATCCCAACACCAGCAAGACAGGTGTTAAAGTTTTGTAGCAAAATGATCATAGACCACATTCCGAGGACATCATATTATGAATTCTGCAATGTATTCACGTAACATTTTTCATTGGGAATTTCGTGCAACTCTCTCCACTCATAATGGCTTTCACCCCAAAATTCAAATAAAAGAGTCGAGCATCCTTTGGTTTTTGGTGTCTTTATTTCTATTTTCTTCGACAAACGTTCATCTGCTAATATTTCCGGAATGTGACGCCATGTTGTTTGTTTTTTTTCTTTTTTTGGATCGATCCGCAAGTATACAGAAGAAGTCTCCTTGGCTACGAATCGAAATTAAGTATTTTTATTGTTTACTAATCATATATATTTCATTTTCAGGTTATTTTATTCAACTTTGTGGGGAGGTAGTTTAGTATAGTAACTGGGACAAAGTTAGGAGGTCTTAAATAAAACTGTGAGCGCTAAGTTGTCGAACGGTTCGTCGTGTTGCCTTTTGTCACGTGTTTACAGTTTTCCCTGTCCGATCGCGTAATTTTGTTTTGATGATGGCGAGCAAGTCTGTTCAGATGGAGGTAAGTATGGAGGTAAATACGTGTAATATCGCGGTCCAGATCAACGGTGCCAACGGTCACTGGGGGTGTCGGTCAGAGCCGGGTTGGTGGGGCCACCGATGGCGATATTGGGCTTGAAGTTTGTAAACAGTGTTCTATGATGTATGGGGACTGTCGTTCGATGGGATATGGAGAGGTATGTGCAAACTGTCAGGAAATCCTCCGCCTACTTGAGACAATTGTTAAGTTTGAGGGGGAGATTGCTGAGCTGAAGGGAAAACTTGGTAGGGCGGGGCTGTCTGGAGTTACGCCTGTGAAAGTAGCTTTCCGAGAAGGATGGATGGTTGTCGGTGGTTCCAAGAGGAAACATGGGGGTAGAACCTTTGATGTGAATGAGGTAGGTGATGAGGTGGGGGCTGCTAGAAAAGTACGTAGGACAGATGAGGGGGGCCCAGGCCGGAGAAATGCTGTAAAGCGTTTGGCGTGGACTATCAAAAGTGGTAGGAAAGGGGGGCCAGAGAAGCAGGTAGATAGGGGTGTAAAGCCCAAAGGCAGTGGGGAGTGCAGCACCAGAAACAGATTTGATGTGCTCGATTCGGAAGAGTCAGAGGGGGAGATGGAGGTAGTTGCAACAGATAGTAGCTTGGGGTCTAGGCCAGGAAAAAGGAGGAGGGATCCGGGAGAAGACCAGGGGAGTAGTCCAGGTAGTTCAGGGCCTGGAAAGAGACGGAGGGACAAGGATAGGAGTAATCCTAGGTCAAAGATACCGATACCGATAGTGATTCCGAGTGGGGCTGTTGGAGAGGAAGAGGACGCTGTAAACAATAGGAGACTAGAGGAGATAAATAGGGCGAGGGCCAAAAGTAAGTTGGTGGTTGCGGGAAGTAGCATAGTTCGGGGGATCGACAAGGTTGTCTGTGGTCCGGACAGTAAAAATAGAACAGTTCTGTGATTTCCGGGGGCTAAAGTGGAGGACCTGAGGGATAGAGTGGACGGTATTGTAGCTGGGTCGGGGCCTGATCCGGTAGTGGTATTACATGTGGGGTCCAATAACATCAGGGAGAGGAAATCAGTTCGTTTGGTGGACACATACAAGGACCTAATTAGTAAGCTACTTACCAGGAATGCTCGGATCATCATTTCAGGGGTGCTCCCCGTTATGGGTGGTGGGAATGAGAGGAACTCGCGGATTATGGCACTAAACGAGGAGCTGGAAGAGCACTGCAAAGACTTGGGAATACATTTCATTGACCACTGGGATTCATTCTGGGGACAAGGAGAGTTGTATGGGCGAGACGGATTGCATTTAAGTAGGATGGGTACAGACCTGTTGGGCCAAAAAATTTTACAGGTGGCTGGGCCTTTTTTGGAGAAAAGGGGGGTAGGGGACCACAGCCGATAACCCAGAGGGGCACAAATGCTGGGAACATAGGAAGAACAACAAACATGCACAACACAGGGACATACCAGGGGTATAATAATGTGCCAGTGATGACAAAAAAACAAAGATTCATTAAGTTTGGGTACTGCAACATCCAGGGTCTGCACAAGAAAGTAAGCGAAATATCAACAATGATGGACGAAGGAGACTTCGATATAATGGGTCTAAGTGAGACGTGGATACGACGGGATGAGCGGGTTGATCAGATGAAGGGTTGCGTGTGGATAGGAGCTGGGCGAACTGAGGGTCAGAAACGGGGTGGGGGTGTTGGCATCTACGCTAAAGAGGAATTACAGCCCTCATTGATTACAGATCTCACAGAAGCAAGGACTCAGATTTCAGTATCCAACGAAATAGTCTGGGCAAAAATCAAGTTAGGAAGCAGGAGTGTTGCCGTTGGTGTTGTATACTTAGCAGTGGAGGGAAGTAAGCCCGAGTGGAATGATTCAATATATACAACTCTTAGATCGAATATCACAGAGCTTGAAAGCAGAGGGTTCAGTATTGTCCTAATGGGGGACTTCAATGGGCACATCGGGGATAAGGAGGAGGGCATACAGGGAGGTGATAGAAAAATTAACACGAATGGGAGGAAGATGTTGGACCTATCAAAAGAGCTTGGTTTAAAGATCCTGAACAGGGATGCGAAATGTAAGGGTAAATGGACCTGGGAGAGGAACGATAAGAAAACAATAATTGATTATATACTCACTGACGTTAGCGTATGGAGGGAGGTTATAGATGTAGAAATAGATGACGAGGGAAAAAATGACTTGGGTAGTGATCACAACCTGATAACAGTTAAGATTATGGGCAAAAAGACGAATAGAGACAGAAATACCTTCAAGGAAGTTTGGGGACTAAAACAAGGAGCCGACTGGAAGCAGTTTCGGAAAAAACTGAAACCAAGTCTTGAATGTATACCTAGGGATGCAAATGTCCAGAGTATTTCAGATGGCATAGTAAATAGCCTAACAGAGGCAGGGAAGGATTGTATAGGAAGGGTGAGGGTCCCAACGAGAGAGCTCGGATACAGGGTTAACGAGGGACTGAAAAAGGCTATAAAAGAAAGGAAGGTAAAATGCGCTGCTTACAGAAGAAGTAGGAAGCTTAAAGGGGTGGATAACAATGACACGAGACTAATGAAAGGAGAATATGAACTGGCACGGAAAAAGGTGAATGAGATAAAGAATAATAATAGGAAGGAGCGCAATTGCAGTCTTGCCAGAACAATAAAGAAAACGGGGGGTTCAAGCTCAAACGTATTTTGGAACTGGGTAAATAAACGGGGGAAAAGTAGTGTGCAGAGTATCAAAGTGGATGGGGAAAGTACAGAAGATAAAGGCCGTATCGCTTCAGAGTTAGTCAAGCACTGGGAAAAGATAAACGATAGGCGATGGGGCAGTGGGTCCCCACCAAAAAGAAATACACTGGTGGAGGAGAACCTATCCAATCGTGTATGTAGCGAAATAACGGCAGAAGAAGTGCGGAACGTGGTCTCGAAATTAAAAAATGGTAAAGCGGGAGGGACTGATGAAATTCCGAACGAATTCCTCAAAAATGGAGGGGAGGCACTTATTGAAGTCCTGACAAACCTTTTCAACCTGGCTCTGCGAAAGCAAAAGGTCCCCAGAGAGTGGAGGGAAAGTAAGGTGTCGTTCATACACAAAAAGGGGGATAAGGAAGTTCTAGATAACTATAGGGGGATATCAGTTAGTAGTAACATCGGAAAAGTATTCTGTAAGGTCATATACGGTAGACTTGAGGAAGTTATTGAAGAGAAAGGTTTTTTAGGAGAAATTCAAAATGGTTTCAGGAAAGGTCGAAGAGTCACTGATCACCTATTTACACTCACCCACCTGATAGAATCAACAAAGGCTGAAAAGAAAAAGATGTTTCTGGCATTTCTAGATGTGAAAAAAGCGTACGACCGAGTGTGGAGGGAAGGTATGTGGCGAAAGCTCGAGGGCATCAGACTGGGGGGTGACTTTGTGGGAATCATGAAAGCACTGTATACAGATGTGCAAAGCCAACTCAGTCTAGGGAGTATCACTACAAAACGAGTCCCTATGGATATAGGCCTCAAGCAGGGGTGTATCTTTTCACCGATTTTGTTTGCATTGTATGTTAAAGATTTAGGGGACGAACTAATTCAGAGTGCGGAGGGGGTAAATGTTGGAGACATAAAGGTACCAGGCTTATTCTTTGCGGACGACATGGTGTTAATGTCTAGAACTGAACAGGGGCTAGAGAAGTTGCTGGAAATTGTTGGTAGATATGGGAACACTTGGCGGCTCGAACTAAATGAAAATAAAAGCAAGGTAATACCCGTTGGACGCAAGGTAGATATGACGAAGAGATGGAGAGTGGGGGAGTTCTCAATCCCCGAAGGGGAAAGCAAACAAATCACTGTAGGAGAAACGGGAGAGTATGAGTATCTAGGGGTAAGCATAAATATAACGGGAAGAGGGGTGTACAGAAATTACTCAGCCAAACTGATTCTGAAGGGGAAAAGAATTCTGAACCAACTAAAACTTTTAGGGAAAAATAGTTTCAACAAGGTCTTTGTGGGGAAAACACTGTGGGAGAGGGTGGGTTTACCAAGTATAACGTATGGCACGGACGTGATTCCATTAAACCAAACCGTTATTAAGAAGTTGGAAAGTACTCAGAATGATGCCGGCAGATGGATAACAGGGTCGAGTAATGCTGCAGCTTTGGAAGCAGTAAGGGGGGAGCTTGGGTGGATGAAAATCAAGGACAGGGTAGATTTGGGAAAACTGTGTTACTTTAACTACTTGAGAAACCTGCCTGACAACCGGTGGTGCAAATTGATGCTCGATACCATTTGGAATTCTAATATAGATACGGGGTGGTCAAAACATGTGAGGGAACTAATGGACAATTACTCTATAGAGGTCACAAACATAGAAGTAGGAATGAAAGAAGGCAAAAGGTTTGTCAAAGAGAGAGTCATGGAAGATTGCAATCGAAACTGGCGAGTAGGGGTTAGCGTGAAAAGATCACTGCAGGGGTTACAATATAAAGAAAAGCCAGCTTTTGAGAA
This sequence comes from Pictodentalium vernedei, assembly GCA_031216915.1. Taxonomy (NCBI): domain Eukaryota; kingdom Metazoa; phylum Mollusca; class Scaphopoda; order Dentaliida; family Dentaliidae; genus Pictodentalium; species Pictodentalium vernedei. The sequence goes on from CM062296.1 coordinate 472,470,470, forward strand.
GTACCTAGATGGCACCTTTGGAGGGTCACTGCTGTTCAAGCTGAGATCAAGATCACTGGAGCTTCGGGGAAAAATTGGGAGAGCTGAAGAAAGGGGATGCCAAATGTGCCACTCTGGAGTAGTGGAGACCCTGGAACATTTTCTCTTGGAATGCCCACAGTATATACCTCATAGAATAAAATTTACTGGAAGAATAATGCAGAAGTGGGGTGAAGAAACAAAAGATAGATGGCTGAAGGGGGACACGAGGGAGAGGGTAGGAATGCTTATTGAAGAAATTGAAAAAGAGGAAGTGAGGGATACTATTAAGCAGTTTATATCTGAATGCTGGGAGGAGAGGAGGGGAAGAGGGGGTGGGGTGCAGGGGGAATGATGGCCTTCTCTTATGAGGACCGCGACAAATTAGCGGCTGACCAAAGAGTTATTATTAGTTATTATTATTACAGAAGAACGTGCAATGATTGAATAGTTCTGCACCCATTAAATATGGTAATAAGCCGGTTACGTGGGTCATGAGAGATAGATATCTATCTCACATGGTCCTCTCACATGAGACACGCATATCTTGCATAGAAAGTCTGGAGGGGGTGGGGGAGGGGGGAAACTGAGCAATTATTAAAGAGCTGGGGGTTTTGATATTTCAGGTTCAGTTTCGGTTTGGTTTTAGGAAAGTACCTTCATTTCTGTTCAGCTTTTCTATATGTTAATATAATATAATGAATTCAGTCTCCTTAACTTGACAAAAATCTCCAAGAGTTTATATGACACCACTCACCACAAAAAGCCCTGTCTGAAAGTTATATCTCCATTGAGTTCAGCCTAACTTCCTTTTGGTCTTTCTTAGATGTTCTTTGGGGTCAATTACTAAGCCAATTGGGATAACAAATAAATAAAGTTCATTTAATCTATATTGTGTTCTCACTGTCACATATTCTCTCTTATTGACTCGTCCGATGGACGAGTCAATAAGGGAGAAAATGTGACAACGAAAACATGACATATTCACCCCTGTGCCGATAGAGAAAGTGACGAGAGTCAACAGAAGCCATGCAGTTCAGTTCTCTCCCAGTAAGATCATTTTGATCAGTTTAATGCACTGTTCGACTGGTTTTTGCTGGGTCTTGCAGTTCAGTTTTCTGGTTTGCGACAAAAAGAAGTTAATTTCATAACAGCAGTACAGTGAGTTTTTGAGAATCCAAATTGATAAAAAGAAGATTCATGTCATCGGAAATCATCACACTTGAACAAAACAATAGAAACGTCCCTTCCTAACTAATTAACAAGTGTGAAGTCAAAATTTAGCAAATTGTTTATATATATGGTATCTGCTCTGGAGGGCTTCCATCCCAAGCATTGATTACCATGCCCTATTCTACCAGTAAACAAGCATTCCTCTACTTCCCAGGGCTCTAACAAAGAATCTGTCACATGAACTATATTATTATGATCCTCAAGTGGTGTGGGATGGAAATCTCACCCAAGGTGGATGATATTTGACCCCAACACTTGGCAAGCATCATGTCTGGATAAAATATCTTTCCTGGAGGGTGAGATTTCATCATCCCACCCCAAATCTCACATAAGGGGGAGCAAAATTTGACCCAGTCACTCAGATAGCCTCATTTGTCTGGGTCAAATAGTCCAGTAAAAATAGTAAAGAAAAAGGTAAAAAATACGTGTTATCTGTTTATTCATTTGAAAAGCTCTGGACTGTCCTCCTTGTATCAATTTTATTTGTTGCCTTTACACCTTAATAAACTTTTGATACTATAAAACAAATACATACACTTTAAAAAATAATGCTATAAGTTCATCCAACCTTTTAAGTTTTAGTATAAAGACAAACTGTTTTTAAATTTTTATTATTCATGTTCAGTTATTTTACATGCAAATGAAACTGGAACCCACCCACACTTCTGAGAAGAGTAATTTGAGTTGATAAGATAGTACTTCATACCAACATGATGTCTTCAAAATCCAATTACTGATTGTGCACTAAAATTTACTGGTCTACCAACTGATCACAGAAAAAAATGAATTGCATATTCGAAAAGCTCTGTACGAAAGGTAAATACCTTATGGCCACCATGGATTGGTCGCTCTCCATGGTTAGGCAATATTTCCATGGATGCCGTAATATCTGATTCCAAACACTAATTACATCAATAATTATCAAAAATTCAATTAATGACGCACTGGGTACAACCCAGTGCTTCATTAATTAAAATTTTTCTTATGATGATTTTTATTACCTGGCAAATGCATGCATGGACATCACTGCCCACGCATGGATTACAATCACTCTATGGCAATGGCAGCTGTACTGTACATCAGGGGTCAGCCTGGCACCTGATTTTAGGGAAAAGTGACTTCTCCCTCTAGAGACTTTAGGGAGAAGTCAGGGGCCAGGAGGGAGAAGTCAGTGGACATGAGGGAGAAGTCAGAAAAAAACAAAACGTATTTGACATTGTGACAAAATAAATGTACATAGAGGACACAATTATGGAGAAAAAAATAAATAAAGTTATACAAACATACATACACACACAAAACTAAGTCATGTAGGTTAAAATCCTCCCCCTCCCCGACAAAAAATTGTGTCGTCCATGGTTTCTGAATACCCTAACTTTTTCCCTAACAGTGATGACTAGGCCTGGGGTGACCATGCAGTTGATTTTGTATTTGCCTCAATGCAGTGGATTTGAAATTTAGCATTACCCATGGTGAGAGTGTTCTTCTCTGTAATAGAAGGTAAATTATTTTTAAAAAAATATTTAAAGTATTTAAAATAAATTTCAAGTTCACATAAAAAGCTGGGTCATTCATGGTTTCTGAATGTCCTAATTGAATTGAAAAGCGTAGTTAAAAAAGTTTTTGACATCCTTCGTAAATTAAGCGTCATTAACAATTTGAGTTAAGGGCCTATATAAGTAATGAAATTTTGTTTATTTGAAAATTCTCACCTCCGATATTCCTTCAATTCAAATTAAATATACACAAAATGTACATCAAAATGAAGGTTGGGATGTATAGAACACGAAACACATGTGTAATCAACTCATAGAGTCGACTGCAGGCACCACTGATTCCTGGAAGTCTGCTGCCATATTCGCACCAGAACTGATAATTTAATAATATTTCACGAAAACAACTTGGGGCCAAATGTGCTTTACATATCCAAGAACAAAGCTAGGGGATAAAAATTCTTCAAAACACGGCGACAGAGCTGCAATGGGGAAAATTCCAGTGCCTTTGCTTTTGTTTACGTATGAGTATACTTTCGATTTCCGGCAGACGTCATCGGACAGAAAAAGCATGTAAAAACAACGCCGTCTAAAATCAAATAATGAAAAAGATCGCCTTCATACAGTTAACTGTTATTAGATAGAGATTGCACAGTTGCCATATTCAATGCAAGGTATCATGATACCTGTTGAAATTTCTTAGAATTACGATTTTGTTTTTTGATGGAAATTCATGGTAACGAGTGATTTGCGCATGTCTGTCGAGCATGGAAACCATCTTCAATAAAAAATGCAGACAGTGTTGTCCTTTTCCAAAATGCAGACCTATGGCTGTATTCGAAAGTGTTTTGAATGCCTAGTTTTGTTATTGGATATATGAAGCACATTTGGCCACAAGTTGTTCTGATGAAATATTATTTTATTATCAGTTCTGGTGCGAATACGGTAGCAGACTTCCAGGAACCAGTGGTGCCTACAGTCGACTCTACGAGTTGATTACATATGTGTTTCATGTTCTATACATCCCAACCTCCATTTTGATGTATAATTTGTGTATATTTAATCTGAATTTAAGTAATATGAGAGGTGAGAATTTCAAAATAAACAAAATTCCATTACTTATATAGGCCCTTAATTTATTTCTAAGGTAAAT